>CAJHQP010000829.1:0-148777 GCA_905132765.1 Moricandia arvensis | reverse complement strand
ATTTTAAAATTTTTGAAAAAAGAAAAGGTTATTTGGTTGGCTCGAACAAGAGGTGGGGCATATGGGCACGTTTTAGCGGAAAAGACCAAACACTTTCATCTGTTTATACGAGCACAATTTTTCTTAGTAATTAGTATGTGGCACGTGCCACACCCCTTCCTTACCTAGGTCTGCCCCTGCTCGGTGATGTATCTAAGCTCTTTATTAGTCTTCACAAAAAAATTTAGACTGACTTTTAACAAAAAGAAAAAAAAACACTTACTCGAATGTCCAACACTTGAGAAATCGTCCAAGTTATCCTAATGTTCATATTATTCACTTTTTCTCGCATTTTGATTTCTTTTAATAAGCTAAACAACAGAACCAAATTAAGCTTCTCTTATATGAATCATAGTTTCCTTCGTACATATGTTTTGAACCATTTAATAATAGTCTTCTTTTCCTAATTCTTAATTGTCATTTAATAATCATTGATAATAGTCTTCCAGTATATTTATTCATTTGTCATAGTTTGTATCTCTATTTTTGTGTATTCAATGATTAATCACACATTTATCTTCATAATATATTCCATGTTGAATTCTTATATTTCACACCGTAAGTGTTCATATTTTGTTTTGGTTTGGAGATTTTTGTTCAGTAATTATATAGTAGTTATATAGTTTCTATAACATTGCGATTATATTTTAAATACTATTATTTAAAATAAATAATTGATAAATATTTTTATGAGAGAATATAAACTAAACTAATTTTCTCATGTTGAGACATTCCACATCACTTAGACAGAAAAGAAAACGGGGCCATCTTCTAAGATTATGCAAGAAGTGACAATATTTCAGAAGGGTCAAACTCGGTAAAATATTCCACAAAACAAATCAACCAACAATTTGTTTCTATTCAGGGTCATATTCTTGAAGGGAGATTATCAGGTAATATAACAACCCTTGAAATAAATTCATTTCAAATGGTTATGAATATCAAATCTCAGTTCTTTTGATTCTCCCTAATAAGAACAAATACAAGCTCACACTACAACCACACATCATTTACATTAATAACGCAATAGCAGTGAAAAAATGAAAGGAGTTTATACCAAAGTTCGCTACACATATATACAGTTTCTCGCCTCAAAACTACAGTCAACTACTATGTACATCGACAACAAACACCTACCTCCAAGTAACTATATAAAAAATCTCTTAGTATGCCAATCAAGTTAACTCTTAAGGGATAATACATACATATTAATAACTCTTATTTATAGAAAAGTTTTTACTTACCTCATCATCAGCTACGTAGTTTTACTTTGACAAAAACAATAACTATCATCAAAGACTTCAAAGAAAAGAAAAGAATCAAGTTCAATTCATGAGTTCGAAAAAAACTTCTCAACAACAAATAAAAAGATTATCATTAAGAAAACACAACTTATAAAATTTTCCCATCATCTTCCAACTTATCTATGTATTCTTAAGTCAGTCCTGCTAATTTGTCAAACTAATAAAACAAATTTATTACAAAAAAGTGGATAGATAAAACTATACACAACACTGAAACAACATAAATCAGATTTATACTATATTCTAAATTTTTAATAGTTTATAAAACATGTTTATTCTATAATATTTGATATGCGCACAATAAAAACAACAGTTAAATGTCAAAAAAAAAAAATTTGCGCGTAGCGCGGATAAAAGATCTAGTTAACCATAATAATTCGATATGTTTGAATGAAATTGCTCCATTTGTGACAATTATTCAAAACAATTAAGAAATAGTTTTTTTATTTGCTTACATAATCAGTTATGCATCGGCATTTGGGCACTCGTTTGAATTTTGATGTATATGAACCTATAAATATTCAAATAACCAATGTATAATTATTTATATTAAACCTTTGTAAAATATATAACACTAATTATGAATAACAAATATCAGTTTATAAAAAGGTATAGATATTAAAAAGGGTTGTTGTAGAATTTTTGTATATGTCTGTCACTTGGGTTTTACAGGATTAGCGTATGAAGTTTAATCATCATAACTAGGATAAATGATCTACTTCCACACAAAAAGTATCATAAAGTAACATTTGCAAACAATCTTTCAACATTATCATAATTCCACATATTATAAGTTTTAAAACATATTTCTCTCTAATCCTAAAGATCGAAATCCATATCTCCATAATATATTAAGTATGAACTAAAATTCACACAGTCAGATTTAGATCGGATTACTACTCAAAATTTTGATACATAATCAACGGCTAATCTCATTGAATCGATACATTTGATTTTTTTTTAATTTACCAAAGTTTGATTCGAACGTTGGATCAATTTGTATTTGGATCTAAGGTAGGGTTGGGTTTTAATTCCGATCCAAAGCATACAAATCTGACATCAGTTTACCTTCAAACCACTAAAATCAAGCTAAACTTTCATTTATGGAATATGAGTTTTGATATTTCTAATTAGGGAGAAATAGTTTTAGTATTTCTAATATATAGAATTATGAAGAAGGAACTACCAATATATGATACTTTTAGTGGCTGAAGCTTATTTGGGGGTTGGCTTTATTGTAATCGCATTTAGATAGAACAATTAAAATAGAAAAAATAATTTCAATTGTGGATATCACAGTCTGAGGAACAACACTCTCTTGCAAAAGAAGTGTAGCCTATAATAAATAGACAATTTGTACCGTGTATAACAAGAAATACAGACAAGTTCATCAAAATGAGATTTTTAGGTCAAGTAATGTAACCCTTTCTTCGTTTACATCTCTACGTTGTCCCAGTCAAACGATCTCCCCTCTAAACTGTAGTCCGAATGTTGCATTCGGTTCTTCGCCAATCTGCTCATCACCGCAAGCCCTGAAAGTGTTGTAACACAAACAATCTTAGACTCAAGAAACTTCAAACATTTCTCCTAACAAGCACCAAAGCAGAGAGAAAGATCTTAACAACAACGTTACCTTCGACCACTTTGTAAAGAGATGGCCACCAACGCTCTCTAGAGATATCATTTTGGGTAAGAGACTCGTCAATCTCTTTATCGTGTTTCCCTTCCAGAACACTGCGCAGAGTGACTACAGCGTCTTTGGTTCTCTTCAAAATGCTGTTATCATCTTGAATCTCGAGGCTTTGAAGGTCGTTGTGAGATGAAGTGAGGCTCACAGCCAAAGCAAACTGAGCAGCTGCAGCCCAACGAGAAGAAGCTTGCCATTTCCTCTGACCTTCTAAAGGTTGTGATGAATCATCATCACCATTAGCCTCTCTGATACGTTTGTTTTCAAGTACTATACCACGTAAGTACTCAGCATTTGCAGGTCCTGTACTTTGAACCATCTTCGAGAAAGAACTTTCTCCGTTTGAAAGAAGATTCTCCGGTGTACTAAACTCCTCAACCTGAGGCATTGGAAAATATCAAATAATGTTAGCTGCAGATATGAAGCAATTATCGTTAGAAAATGAAGTTTGCGTACTTTTCCAGAATCAAGAACGAGAACTTTGTCACAGTCGATAATGGTATTGAGACGATGAGCAATGATTAGCATAGTGCATGACTTGAATTCTTCACGGATGGTCTTTTGGATGAGGACATCAGTTCTAACATCAACAGCAGCAGTTGCTTCATCAAGGACAAGTATCTTAGACCTTCGCAACAATGCACGTGCAAGACTCAGCAACTGTCTCTGTCCAACACTGAAGTTCTCTCCTGCCTCAGTAACCTGACCAAATAGACTTTGAGTTACTCTAATGAACACAAGAGAGTAAAATTGTTAAAAACTAAGTACCTCAGCATCAAGACCAAGAGGATTTCTGCGGATAGTATCTTTCAAGTGTGCTCTCTCAAGAGATTCCCAAAGGTCAGCGTCGTTGTGTTCACTAAATGGGTCAAGATTGAATCTCACAGTACCTACATAAACATAACACATCAGTTATTGACTTGTAAGACACGTAAAAACAAGTACTAGAAGACGTACCTGAGAAAAGCACTGGCGCTTGAGGTATGATTCCAAGAACCTTACGTAGATCCATCAGTCCAAACCTGCCAATGTCACATTCATCGATCAAGATCCTTCCCTTTTCCACCTCCACGATCCGGAACAAGGCATTCAAGAGGCTTGACTTCCCAGCACCTGTCCTACCCACAATTCCCACCTTATCCATTGGAGAAATGAAGAAAGAAACCCCATGAAGCACAGGAGGTAACTCAGGGCGGTAACGAAGAACAACATCTTCAAACTTGATGGAACCAGAAGATGGCCATCCAGGAGGTGGACGGTTGTTTTCAATGACCAATGGAGCCTCTGACGGTGTCTCGATATTACTGAGTTAAGACTATTCTCAGCTAGACTAGCGAGTCTCAGTACTGCTGTTAAAGAGCTGGTTATACTCAAAGCGTAACTGAGAAGCAAACCCATTGTAGATGCAAATGCTTGTTGGTTCTCTGCCTTTCCGTTCTGCATGACGGCTAATGACGCAGTTAACCAAACCATGAGGCCTCCCAGAACTTCCAAACGGATCCCCAGCCACCGGTTTGCACCCATGTTTACAAGTGTGAATCTGATGTTATTATCCATTGATCTTCCGTTGATCTCAGCCATGCGGTCGTATGCTTTATAAGCACGGATACTTGAAAGTCCATTCAATGCCTCTCCAAACTGAGCATAAACCGGGGATCTTGAAACGGAATCCATACGTTTAATTTCACGAGATGTGCTCTACAGTAAGGAAAGAATGGTTTAGCACACAACACTAAGCAGTATTTGTGTTTAAAAGGTATGTTACCTGGTAGTAGAGATAAGCTCCATAAAACACGACCAAGAGGGGCATGATGGCCCACAGGGACAGAGTGCTGACAATGCCAATCAAGATAATAGTTGAAAGAAGCTGTGCTATTGAACTCATAAACATGTTTGCAAAGACTGCTACTGTTCTATCAATATCACCCGTATCTTTTGCGAATCGATTGATTATCCGTCCTAATGGATTGGTTTGAAAGAAGACCATTGGAGCCCTTAGTATGGAACCAAGCATAGCATCATGCATCTTTTTCGCTGCATAAAGACTCGACATAATCAACCAATATGAATTGATCAACGTCACAAAGACCTGAAACCAAAGAGAAATTAGTGCACACAACCAAAGAGCTCTCTGTATCCTTTTCTTCTCTCAATCATTTACCAAGTGCAACTCATACCTGTCCAAACGAAAGAAGCGCATAGATAACATTATAGAAGAAGGGTCCATGACTCTTTGGAGTTCCTGCATCAGTCCACTCACTCAACCAAGTGCTGCTTGCAACTCGAAATACTTGAGTCAATACGTAGCATATGAGGAGCATCATCACCACCCATCCACCTCCAAGTGCATCCTGGTACCTGGAACATGGTAACACCTCAATAGTCATTACAGTGACCTTCAAATACGAAGCTTAGCAAAAAAAAACATGAATAGAAGAAGTTTAACAGCCAAAGTCCATTTTGTAGTAAAACACCACAGGTGAATTAACACTTTATGTATATTTCCACTATGGATAGAAAATATATTGAGAGGAAGATTCCAACTTACCTCTTCAGGACTTTCCAACTCACAACTCCAGTTTCACGTTCTTCACGCTTAACAAGCACAGACTTTCCTTCTTCAGATTTCTTTGACTCGATTCCATTTATCTGTAGGTTATTAGTGTTGCCGTTCTCAACTGGTTTTGCAGATGTTTGATCAGCTTCAGCTTCTTCATTTTCTTCTGAATATTCTTCAACCTTTCCAGCATTTTCCATTAACCTCTGGAACAATGGGCCACTATGGGATAGTTCTTCATATGTTCCTTCCTCTTTTACTGTTCCCTCATGGACAAGAAGAATCTTATCCACTTGTGATAGGAAGTGGAGTTGGTTTGTAACTAGAACTCTGGTTTTGTCCCCAAGTTCTCTTTTTATGCATTTTTCAAAAACCTACAAGAGCCAGTTTCAACAATCAGATAACAAAACGTTAGAGAGTCCAAAATTTGCAAGATTGTAAGAAAAAGAAAGTATTCTACTCCCAAAAGAGCCAATGGCTAGTTTACCTGCTGACCAACATGAGCATCAAGGGCACTTAAGGGGTCATCTAATATGCACACATCTGAATTTGAGTAGACGGCCCTAGCCATAGAAACCCTCTGTTTTTGTCCCCCACTTATGTTAACACCCCTTTCTCCAATCTCAGTGAGATCACCACCCTATCAATCAAGAGAGAAAAAAAAAAGAGGATACAAACTTATGAGAACTAGAAAAGAGAATTCTATGCTACCAAAAGAACTGTTTTCCTCTAAAGAAACTTACAGGCAGTAACTCAAGGTCATGCCTCAGTGCAGTCACATCAATCACCCTTTCATATTTTTCTTTGTCAAAAGGAGCACCAAACAATATGTTGTCACGTACCTACACAATGTAAATTACAATCATCAGCTCAGAATCTCTTTAGCTTAAACACTGGTGAAACCATTCAGATTCTGCATTCGGACATATCTAACAGCACATACCATTATATAGAAAACATATAATACATACCAAAATTAAGGTCAAGAGGAGAATTTGAACCTACCGTTGCGTTAAAGATCCATGAAACCTGTGGAACATAAGCGACTGATCCTCTAAGAGTAACTATCGCATCAGATAATGCAGGAAGTTCCCCAAGCATAGCAGATAAGAGGGAGGTTTTTCCTTCTCCTGTACTGCCAACTACTGCAACTAGGCTCCCAAGAGGTACATCCAAGTTGATATTTGACAAGGTTGGCCTATCTGCCTGCAAGTGTATATTGCTTGCTCATTTTCTTACTTAATGACAATATGTAATGAAAGAAAGTAAAGAGGTAAGGAACATGGGATGAAATAGACAAACGATACCTTTGGATCCCAGGAGAAGTATCCATTCCTTATTGAGATAGCTGGCTGTCCAGGTTCAATGGGAGGATTTGGTAAGAGAACTCTCTCTTCTGTCGATAATACCTCCTCCAAACGGGTTAAAGATACTTTAGCATTTACCGCCTACAAAATTCAAGCCTGGTCAGCATCTAGATACAAGTTATGACAATGAATGGTCTAGAAAAACAGGTAGGGATGGAAAACAGAAAGAACAATTATAAGCAATCATTACAAGTGATGCCATGTTATTCAGTAACTGAAATGCAGACATGGTGCAAGAAATCACCTGAGTTATAATGTTTGGAAGCATGAACAAAGGGAAGCGAAGCACAGAAAACAGAGAAAGGGCGGTAAACGCTCTTGCAGGTGTTAGGTCTCCTCCAAGCAACGAGAACATACCAAATGACACAACAGTCACGAAAACAGGAATGCTGTTTAGTATGAACATGTTGAACTGCAGAACAAAATGGAAGATCAAGAATGAGTCAGAAATCTACCATGAAAAGAGGAAACTGAAATACAGTAATGCACTCTACACATAAAGATCATGCATGAACGCACATGGCTACCAAAGTAGAAACAATGTTCAATGAACTAGAGGAAAATATATCAAACACATAAACGTATCCTCCTGGATACCAGTCACAAATAGTCAAAGGAATTTAGTTAAAGAGCAGCTTGGATATGTCCTTATATACAAGCATAATGTAAGGAGAGTAACAAGACAATCAGGCAAACCATGCATACTGTCTATAAAAGCAGCCAATATAACAGTCACTGCGCTTAAACCATACCGCTGATAGAAGTTGTGCTTTCCTGAACCAAGATAATTCATCATCACGTACAGTTTGAACCTTGGACTGAAAACTATTTTCCCAAGCATAGCACCTACAGCATTTTGGTTTAGTAAGTCAAGCATTGCATTAAACTTCCAACCATGTAAAAATGAAAGATCAGTCTAATAAAAGTATCGCACTTCACTGTATCCATTGCAGCTAAAACCTCATTCATTAGGCCAATTCTCTTGTCAGTACGCTGTAATCCTTCTTTTGTTAACTTCTGCGTTTTGCTTATGATAACAGTCTGTTTCAACAAAAGTAAAGGAAAGGAGTCACTGTTATTGAACTGAAAGACAGCTAAAGTTGAGGAGAGAGAAGCAGAGGCAAATCGGGATACAGATGAGAAACAACATACAGAGGACAAGCATGAGGAGTTACAAAGAATAACGGACCTGTATAGGAAACATAAGGACCAGAAACAGTGCGCCTATGAGCGAGGCAACACCCAATTGTTGATAAAGTAGAACCAGTGATACAATTATGCGGAATGGCGCCGACCACATGGTATGAAGTGATTGGCAGATTTGCTGTCACAAACAGGAGAAACTTTAGAAAAATGAACAGCCTATCAATTACAAAGACCATTGTCGAAAGGTGCCTTTTTCTACTAATCAAGCAAAGTTATTGGTTTTATTAGTTGAAAAAAGAAAAAAAGATGTGGAAAATGAAATTACAATTCTTTTCCTTGAACAGCCTATCAATCAAATACTTCTAGGAAAAAGGATTTTCTTGATACATGACATTTTAGACTCATTCGGAGGTAAAAAGACAAGTATGAAATAAGTTGATATAGAGAAGCAGACAAAGCTAAAGGAGGAAAATGTAACAAAGATATACACACCTGAAGTGACTCAGCATCAGTTGTCATTAAGTTTGTTATTTTTCCTGTTTGAAACTTCTTCCGCCCCTCATTAGTTAGCCTCAGCGACTTTCGGAACACAGCAGCAATCTACCAAGCGAGGAATTCATCAGCAGAAAGAAACACTATGAAAGCATATGTTATAGCTTTCAGAAACAAAGGTAGCAAAAGAACGTTGAACTATAGCTTACCAGGGTAGACCTTAACCGGTAACCAACACGCATCACATTTTGGAAATATTGAGCTTCACAGAGAACCCCCAATACCTGAAAATGTCAACATCAACATCAAGCGCTAAGAATTCCTGTTTAAAGTCATACCCTAAACGACAATTAACAGAGCCCCGTCACATGCAAAAGTAAAAATAAAGTGGTGATACAATCCCTAGATTCTACAGAAACAATAGGCCTTGTTTCATCTCACGAACAAGGATTGTGTATGCAATAGATATATCATCTTCATTCCATGCAAGAGATTAAAAGAGAGAGAGGAGAAAAGGAATTTGAAGCATACCACTCCAACAAAGATTAAGAGTGCATAGACGTAACCTATCCAGGCTGGTTCATTAAGTTGCATTGACTGCAGAAAGTATTAAGACCACATTGTGAGATATATGACAGAAATAATATCCAAAGAACGATAGGATTTAAACCTTCCAAGAACGTTTTAATAATACTCAATATGGATCCATCTCAGCAATTCATGTGAATGAAAAATTACAAAGCAGTGTGTTAAATAGGTTCAAGCACGTCGTGCACTGAGAATGGATAGAAACAAACCTTTAAAAGCTCATTCAGTAGAAGAGGCCCCACGAATTGAGAACAGTCATTCCCAATCTGTGTAACAATTTAGAGTACAATGTGAAAACAGTTGATTAATCAGTTACAGAACACATCATTTATAAAATATAAGACCACTGAATACATCAATACTATTATCATCAAATAAACAAAGTTACCTTCCAGAATCCACCCCACCAAAACCTACAAAATGCAGGAAAAGTTTTCCATAAGAAAATCCACAAGGATTAAAAATAATTGGGGCAGATTGGGCATAGAAAAGTAAACAGATCTTTTATTCAACTCAAAATGCATAAAAACATACTTCAACTCACAAGTATAAGAGGTTTTTTCAGCTTCTGGTTATTTATAATGCATATACTGTTACAACCGGACACTTTTTCTTAAAAATCACACAACATGTCAAGTCCCAAACAATTATTTCTATCTTTCAACGAGATGAGAACACATGGCCAAAAAGATGTTTCTCTTTACCTTCCTCCAAGGCTGTTGTTCAGTGCTCTCAAGAGCCATGGTTTGGGCTTTTCTAGTTCCTTTTCCCAGGACTTCTCGAAGCTAAGAAAAGGAGATAAAAAATATATCACTCAACCACGCTGATACTATACATCAAAGATTAATAATACCTCTTTATGAGGGTTTCAGTTCGATCCCAATTATCTAGATGCCACACATCCTTCTCTGTGAGAGGCCGTTTCGATCCCAGAGTCATCAATGGATTCAACCACGAGAAGAAGATTCCTGTGAGGAAAAATGTATTGGTAAGGAGGTACACAATACCAACTCAGATATCAGAGATGATGTGGTGTTTCTCACATTAAAAGAGAAAAGAATATACATAACCAAATCGAAATGATAGAAATGAGAAGTACGTACTGTCAAATAAATTTACATGCCTCTCAGGACATATTTGTTCTCCTCCAGGAAGCTCTTCGTACTCGTAATCCTCAGAGGTTTCAGTCCGCAGTGGTGTGTAACCAGCATAAGGATCCAAATTAGGGAAATACACAAACAAGAGAGTCCCAAATGCAACCTGGATTCAAAAGCCACTCTCTACTTCATTACATGATAAAGATAAGTTTCGAGAATGCAAAAGGGAGTATCAATGTGCAAACCTGAACTGCCACCTCGCTTATGTAAAGATACAGTTTGAAACTGAAAAAAAACAAACAAACATGAAGCATATAAGTTCATAAGACCAGACCGAACTTGAACAAACCATATATAGATTGTACAAACCTGCCATAGTACTCTTTGACTGAGAGAAAAAGATTTAACAACACCATGTCTCCCACAAGAGCATAAATGACAGCAAATCTGACATACCAACGAAGTTCACGGATATATGTTTTAGTTTCAACAATAGTCATGACCAATGCAGAACCCCAAGCAAAAGCCTCCAGACCCAACATGAACCCCTGCCAAAGACAGCATCTTTCAGGCAAAACAACAACTAAAACAAAAAAGGAAAAAAACAAAACAAGTAATGATGGATGACACACCTCATAAGGAGGAAAGCCAGCAGCATCCAAATCCAAGAGTGAGATCCTCATGACCAATCTAAACAAAGGCTCTGCAGTACTATAAGCAGCCAAGAGAGCCAGGAAATAGGAATACCATTTAGACCTCAGGCAGAACTTATCCACTTTGTGATCCTTTACGGTGAGCCAAATGCGGTAAACGCACAGAATCAACAGAACCAGATGAGAGATGCCAAGGACAAAGGAGTCAATAGCACAAGGCGTGTATGCACCAAAGGCATAATCCACCATCTTTGACCACACACCATTAGGCACAGGCTTGCAGTACCAATCCAAAGGTTTAAAACCCATCTTCTTCCTCGTTAAACAAATAAAAATCTCCTCTGCTTGCAAAGTTGTATTCACTCAGATACTACACATCCCAAGATAACAAACAAACAATCTTCTAACTCTGCAAAAGCCAAAAAAAAAAACAAAGAAACATAGTGATTTTGACAAGAGAGAAAATGAACTTTTAGTTACAGTGAAAAGATAAATATGTTATGATTATCAAAAAAATCACAAGAGATTTTCTTTTTTTTTGAAAAGAGAGGTGGAAATGCTTTTTAACAATTTTCAAAAAATTTATCCCTTTGAATCATCAAAAAGGGAAAATAGAGATACGACCAAAAAGTTAGCTCCTTTTCAATAATAAAAGGTTTCACCATAGATTCTCGGAAACGTAAGAGAGAAAAAAATATTACTATCTCCAGAAAAACGAAAGATATTCTACGAAAAAAAAAAAAAAAAAGCTTAAAATGATTTCTAACAATGATATGAAGAGACCTAGAATCAGTTCAAAAAGAAAAACAATGATATGAAACAGTAAGAGAAGAAATAATCACGTGAGGAGCACGAAATCGAAAGTGCTAATGGACTTCTCTCCCGCTTTAACGAAGAGGAAGAGGAAAGAAGGAAACCTCTGTAGAAGTGAAAGCGACAAGGGAGAGAAGAGTT
The DNA here is from genome assembly GCA_905132765.1 of Moricandia arvensis. Taxonomy (NCBI): domain Eukaryota; kingdom Viridiplantae; phylum Streptophyta; class Magnoliopsida; order Brassicales; family Brassicaceae; genus Moricandia; species Moricandia arvensis. The sequence continues at coordinate 136,893 of CAJHQP010000829.1, read as the reverse complement.
TATGCCGGAGAAGATTTGGAGGAAATCACGAAGACGTAAAACAGAATCTTTAAAAAAGATTGGCTCTCTCTCTCTCTCTCTCTCTCTCTATCTCTCTGAGATGTGTTTCAGTCGCTGGTTATTCTGAGAGAGAGAGATTGAGATATTGAGGGAAGGAGGGAGGGAGCAAAACGATGCGTCACTGCTTACAACTTGCTATGAGGAAAAGTCAATATTTATATTGTTGATTGATAGACGGAAAAGTCAAATATATTCATAAGTAGAACACCATTCACCACTTTTGCTTGTTTATTTTTTTTTAATCTTTTCCACATTAAACTACTGGATAACAAATCCGCCCAATTACCTAAATAACTATAATTTTATTTTTATTCAGTAATTATGATATCTCTTGTTACAATAATATGTAGGATTTATATACATGTGTAAATCTAATAGATTGACAGTGTATTTTTATTTATTTTTTAAAGATGTTAAGTAGCATTATGGTATCTAATTTAGGGGGTGTTTTGTTTAATACGATTTGGAATTATTTGACTTACTATTTTAAATGAGATTTAGATGATTTTTTTTAATTAAAAAATTATTATAAGGTGTACTAAATGACATATTTGTATTTCAGATGATTTAGAGTTAGTGAGTTTAAATATGTTTTAGATGATTTTCTGTGAGCTATAAAATTCAATATGATTTTCGATATATGAAATTCAAGTCATTGTATTTTTTTGTATGTATATAGTTATAGGGGTCATAAAAGAAGGAGATGTTATTATTTAGATATAAACAATTATATAAATTACTCCTAAGGTAAAGGTTCACAACAAAATAGTTATAGTTGATGAGAGTTACTTTCAAAACAAACAAAAAAGTCATATTTTCTCAATTCCAAAAATATTATATAGCTGGATCTAATATATATGAGTTGGCCATTAGAATTTCTATGGATAAAATTTATTACAAAATCCAAAAAAAGTAATTTCATTTAATTATTCTAAAATTTCAGATAAACTATAAATTTTGAACTTTTTATGCTTCTGACTATATACTCCTTCAAACATTCTTAACTACTATAACACTTTTCAAATCTATTTTTTTTAAATATTTTCAAAACACAAGTAAAAAAATTGTTTTAAATATATTTTGAAAACACAATTTCAATAATATCTGATTTAAAAATAGTTCAAAATTCAAATTTAGGTAAGAGAAGATTTGTCAATTTAATACAAAACCTTTAAAATTTTAGACTAAATAAAATTCTATATTATTTTAATTAAACAACTTGAGAACCTTATTTAAAACTAAGAGATTTGATTTTAATTTTTTTAACTAAAAATTCCACCAAAACATTCTAATTCTAGAGATATCTGTAAGGGAAATTATCAAAAATACCACATTTTTATTACCATTTTTCATGTTTACTTTAATTACTTTTACACTCATTTTTAAAGGTAAAAATACATTTATAACCCTAGGGTTAATTAATTTAAGATTTAGGGTTTAGAGTTGAGAGAATTTATGATTTTTATTATCTAAGAATTTTTTACCTTTTAAAAAATGGTATTTTTGAAAATATCTATTTGGTGAAGGTAAAGATGAAGAATGGTACTAATAATGTGGTAAACATGAAAATTTCCTAATCTTTAAATAGTATTTTTCAATAAATGTTCGTTTAAAATACATTTTAAAATCATAAGTTTGTTAACAATAAATTTTTAAAAAATTACAATCCATGATTGGACTATAGCATAATTGTTATTTTAATGCAGATCATTTCAAATCTATATTTGAATAATAAAACATTTTTATCTTAATAAAAATATTTTAATAACAGTGATTTTTTTTTCAAATTGAAATATTCATTTTTATTCATTTTAATTACTAATAATTTTTGAATTTTATATAATGATTAAGTATCCTGATTTAGCGTTTATTGAGTAATAAGAATAGCTCAATTTTGATTCTGCACTTTAAAAGCTCATGATCTTTTTCTTATAAAAAATTATTTTAAAAAAAGATATTTGTTAATTGTACGATTATGTGTTTAAGGAAAGTTGTAATATACTTACATGTATAATTTGTGTGGATTGCATTTATTGTGAGATATACATAGTATATTAAATTTAACTGATGAAAAGATTATTAAATTTTATGAATCGTAAATATACAATAAAAAATATACCATGTAGATTTTGATACACAATATCTTAGTTAACTATGCTAAATGCTTAATTTAATGTTCAGTACAACAAAAAAATGTTCATGTATAAGCGATTTTTGGAAAGCTAAATCATATTATCGATTTTGAAAAATAATAGATTATTGAATATATTATGTATTATGGTATATATATATATATATATATATATATATATATATGAGATATGATTGTAGATTTTAGAAATGTAACATGTTTGAATATTGTATTTATAAAATGAATATAATTGTTTGTCAATTTTTTGTTCCAATCCCACTAATAAAAAGCAAATTATATGACTAATTTTCAGTGACACATGATGTATCATATAAAACTATGGACAAAAAATGATAAGATAAATAGTTTTGCTAAATTTTGGTTTTCAATTTGATTAGTTTCTAAAAATATAGAACATAAGTTTTTGATCTGTGAAAATACGTTGTTAGGTGCTCCAATTTTATTTTTCCTTTGAGGCCGAAAAAATGCAATCTTGTTAAAAAAAAACTATTTTCCTAAAAAAAATTTTCTAATTATCAAACAATATATCTCCAATTAGTTAATGCAATCTTGACATAATCAAAACCTAGACCATTTTCAAACTAATCTCAGTTTTCATTTCTATAATTCCTCTTTAAAGAAAAAAACTGTAGAGGTGTATTTGCTACAATGTATGCCTCTTCTATAATAGAAAATTTCTATTGTTAGAGGAAAATATAAAAAATGTTATTTTCATCTCTAAATATAGAGATAAATGTAACATTTGTCAATATTTTCCTCTAAACTAAAAGTACTCTATTGTAAAGTCATACATTGGAAGTAACTCAACTCTTTACAGTAGATATGAAAATAGCATTAGATGAGGCATGATAAAATATACATTAGAGATGCTTTTAGTTTAATTTTAGACTATGTTTTGTTTCCATCACATAAGGGATTGAGCATTTAAAGCAAATAAGGGATACATAGGTAGGTAGATATAAACTGATTATCATCTATTTTTTGTTTTAGTTTTTTAATAAATTTAAATAAGTAGTGGTATTGCTGTAAATACATCAAAAATCAAAGGGTCTCCCAAAAATGTTTTCTATGTTAATAATACTGATTTGTTGATCCCTTATGTTAGAAGGCATTAGTGGTTTATGTATTATTTTAGTTGATTTAGAAATTCATATAATATTTACAAATCTACTATTTAAAAATATGTATATTTTCAAATCTAATATATATAAATTAGTATTGAAAAATCTGGAGGTGCCCCCTCGGATTTGTGTTTTAACAAAGAAATTCATACAATTTTTTTTTTCAAATTCATTATGAAACTAAATCATTTAGTAAATCCAGATGATTGAATAACACATATGTAAATTATAATTTATAAACCATGAAACCAATAAGACATGATTTTAATATATATTTTTAAGATAACAGAACCAATAACACTAAATTTAGTTTGGATTTTCAAATCCACTAAAATACAACAAACAATAACCCCATTTTAATAAACTATTTGGAATAATTTTGTCGGATCATAGATGTGTATTCTTGATTGTGGAAGCTCAATTGGTCAAGTGATTTGACTAAAAATTCATTAATGGTTTTACACTAAGAGATCTAGGTTTCGAGTACCACATAAAGCAAAATTATCTCAATTAATAGAAAAAAGATTTAAAAAAGATTTGCAGCATGGCACAAGGAATAACGTTCATAAGACAGTTTATGTGATACAGTTAGGTGTGAATCTTCATAAGACATGAATAATTTCCGGTTGTAGAATCGTCTGGTTGTAATAATACAATTATTCAGTGTTAAAAGAGATTATGTTCTTGATATTAATTGGGGAAAGTTGTATCTCTGTGAATACAAATTATTAGGTTTTGATTGTTTTTTATTAATTTTGAGAAATTTCTCAAAATACTAGAGATAGATATGTATATTCTTGCTTAGCTATCCAACGACATCAGCTTCTTAAAAGAAACAAATATAACGTAGATGAAGGCACGACTATCCCAAGCCTTGTATTATGTATATTATACGTGATAGACTAAGGGTAGATCTCCATTATTTAAAGTTAATGAGGTCAGTTTACATTCTTAATGTATAGTTAATATTAAATCTTTGAAAAAATATTAAATAAGTTGTTTATTTGATCGGAGAAATCTCAGACCCGAATCCAAACTAATCATTTAAAAAACAATTAAAATGCATCGACAGAGCTCAGTCCATTGAAATATATTTATTTGATTCCCTACCAATGCTCGCAATTCGCATGTCTTTTTTATACTTCTCCCCAAAAAAATGCACACATGTTATAAACTAAATATCCATAAAAAGCCAATTACATAATAATTTGATTATTAACAACTGATAACAATGTACGATATATATTGCAGGAAGTTTACACTTGAAATCTGATACGTTATTTTGTTTTTTGCCTAGAGAGTATCTTTCTAAGTCAATACTTGACAAAACTATCTTTTCAAAGCTTTGCATCATTGATTTCTTTTCTGTTATTGGATGTTCTGAAGTTTGAATATCAAAGAACCATCCGAGAATATTTGTTCTATATTGTTTTTTTGTTTCTGTGACTCTAGTTATTTTACATATAAAATTCCCTAAAATATTGAGAAACCCTCTAAAAGTAATTAAAACAACCTAATCAGCAACAAAATTATATTATCTCATATAAACAATTACAAATTCCAACTATATTTAAATTTATGCATAGATTTTCAAAATAAAATTTTATAAAATAAAGCAAAACAAAAAAAATATATATAAACTTTTAAAAAATGTAAGAAGAAATAAGTTTCAAACTCACAACCAACTGAATGACTGGTCTGGTGGCAAATTCATATCCAATTATTGTCTCTGAATCTTTGTTAGACTAAGAAAAAAATCTATTTATATAAAGGATTGTTTCCTTCCCTCCTAGAGTGTCCACGTCGGATTCCACATCATAAACTCAGTGAACAGGCGTGCGCCACATGTCCTCACTGCCTTTCTATCCGATAAATCTCTTTTCCTCGGTTTCTCCGGTCGATTCGTTTTCTCTAATAAAAACTGTAAGTCTATCATTACGCTTTATATCCTCTCGATCTTGATTTCTCTTCCATCTCAGTTTTTTATTTTGTTGATAGTTTGTTCTGTGTGGATTTTGGCTTTCAGGAGCGACCTTACATGATTTTATTTCTACTGTGAAGATGAGTTTGATGACCCCAAGACAAGTATGAAACAAACGATGATCTTTATTGATTACCTCACAAGCTTTTCAATCTTTGTTTTTCCTTTGCTACGGTGATTACTTCCTAACTGATTGAGTTCTCTGTCGTTTATCATTTCTTATGTGTGGAAAAGATCTCACTTTGAGTAATGGCTCCAGAAAAAGGTACGGCTTCTCTATTGATACTTGATCTGATTTCAATATGGGTACCCCACATTGACTTATATTAGGCTATTAACCTCTCTTGCCTGTTCGATTATTATTAATATCAATTACGGAGAGTTTTTCGCCGTCAAACAGGTTAATTTGAAAACTCTATCTCTGATTTTGAATACTGTAATCTTACTCTGCAATTTGTTTTTAATTTCTCCTTTTTCCCTGAAGTTTGATTCTTATGATGAGTTTCTCGGTTATCAATGGACTCTCCAAACTCATTTGTTCTACATCCCATTACCTTAATTTGTTTATTTACTCACATATTCTTTCTTTTTTTTTGGTGTTTACTCTAGCGTTATTGTTGTTGTTTTATTGATTGGATTTTAGTTGTTAATAAACATACATGTTTTTTTGTTAATATTGTCCTCTGGCTTCTCTTTCATCACATTATCTTAGTTATTCTTTCTCTACAATGAACTACTTTTTCTATGACTTCCCTTCTTTGGTTCATCATTTTCAGAAGCTGGCAAAAGAAATTAAGCTCTCAAGAATCACTCACATCCAAATATAGTTGTAAGCATAAAAACCTTTTGTATTTCTTTCAATGTTTGATAGAACGTCCCCATTTTTGTTTCTTTTGTAACTTTTTTATTCTTTTGTGGCATCAAACATATTTAGGAGCTAGAAAATGAAGAGGAAAAGATGGACGGCGAAAGGAAAAACAGAGGGTAAAGGTAATAATTAGAGAGTTGATAAAAATGATGTACCGGAAAGAAGCATTACTACTTCAAGGCAAGCAATGACTCTGGGTGAAGTTGCTGAGAAAGTAGTATAAAGAAAGAAAATGGAAGATTGTATTTCTGTAGAAACTAATGACAAAACTTCGGAGAGATTGGGGATCCGATGCATCCGCAAAGTTACTTCACAATAAGAAGAAAGGTTTTGGAAAACACTGATTTTTAAGTTTTGATTAGGAAGAAACACTCCCAACAAATTCTAATCAATAATATTTGTCGTTTAATATTGATGATGTGCATGCTTATTAATGAAATTTAAACTACCAAAAAAGATTATTTACATGGATTCACATACAACGTTATTCCTCACTGCATCAATAGGCGCCAACACACAAATTATCAACTCTAAGCCAAACTGTTGTTTTGTAAGATCTAACAAAAACCATTTCATTTTTGCTTACCTAATTTGAGTTAGAATCTTTCCTGGTTTTCTTTTGTTTTTCATCAAAGATATGTTTATAAATAACACGAAACAGGAAGAAAACCCATAACATAAACCATTTACAACAAAATTTACCACCCACTACAAACACTCACATGAAGGGGTTAATAGTAATAAAAAAAAACAGATATTCACAATTAAAATACGCCTAGATAGGAATCCAATTTTCTCATAGTCAAAAAGTGTGGCAACCCAAAAGGGATGGCCGCAACATAAAATTTTACTTGGTTCCAATTACAATAATTATATAAAGGGCATATGAGATAAAAATGCACAAAAGATATTATTGAATATATTAATTTTCTGCAAACTCTAAAATATATAACGGTGTAATTTCACCTCTCTCCCCATTGAGGTGAGGGTGTAAATGAACTCAATAATGGCTCATAATCGAACTTAAAGAAACTAACAAAAGATAATAAAAACATCAACAAAATAATATATTTTAGCTTTTTAATAGATTCAGTTGGATAATATAAAATAATGAAATATCACAAATAATACAATAAAAATTTAATGAAATACATAATAGAAGTTAAAATTGGTGAAAAATAGCTAGCAAACAATAAGTTATCGAAAATACATAATATAATCTAATAATACATAAATTTTATTAATAAAAACATTTTTTTATAAGAAAAAATGAAGAAAACCTATTAACAATAATGGTTTTTCAGTTATCATAATCATTTTTTCAAAAATGTAAAAGAAAAATAACAATATAAACAATTAAATAAATAAATTAGTTAATCACATACAATAACCAAATACATAATATAATACAAATATATAATTTTCAAATTAATCCTCTGATCCATATGAATACACATTAAGAGAATCTAAACATATTACTTTTCATGGTTCATCAAAGTACATCAAAGAAAATTAAAAATGAATATTACAGTTTTTTTTCTTTTTGATTACTACAATCAAGATAAAACTGACAAGCAACAGAAAAACCACAATAATGAATTTATTTTTAATCAAAATAATATTTTAAAAGATATAGAAAACATGATAACTCTAGATATATATAAATGAGTGTTTTAATCATTCTTGAGACTGTCACATGAGATTTCACGCCACAAAGTTATCATTTGACAAATCGACACGTGTCCCAGACATTAAAACATTGCGATTTATTAAATAGATAGAAATATAACAACATGTCAATTATATAATATAATTAATAATATATAATTTTTATGATATGATCTTCATATTTAAAATGTTGATTTACGCAAATTTATATTTTATTTTAAGTTTAAATTTTTTTTTTCACTTTTATCAAATTAAAACATATTTTCTTATGACAAATTTTTGTGCTAATATTTATTTATTTAATAATATTATGAATTTATTAATTTTTAATTCATGAACTTTATTATTCATATTAAATTTATTGGTTTACTAATTATTTTAATAGTAGAAGAAAACAAAAACATGTTCTACTTAAAAGTTGTAATATAAAAATCTCATTATGTTTTAATAAAACTGATATCTAATTCATAAAATATTACAAAAGCTAAATATATCTATTGGTTTTTGGAATTAAACTTAATAGATCGAATACCGGCGGTATATAAATCAAACCAAATCAAAGTATCTATAATTTGATTATGATTGGTATTTTTATAAATCAAAATACCTAAAAACCGAAATTCGGATTGAACATCTCTATAAATTAACCAAAACTACAAACACATGTAATATTGTTAAGAAATTTCCATAAAATATGGTATTAGAAGTTAAATACTTGGAGATTGCTTGACTATTAAGTAAATATTTACACCACCCGAACCAAAAAATTACAGATACATACAACAACCTTATTTTTCGGTACAAAAAGCCTCAAACGCGATTCACAAACCCAGTTAATATACAAGAAAAGGTTGAACTCAACAATTTTAACAAACGTAGGATAATACATCTAATCACTAGAAGAACTTTCATAAGGTCCAACCAAACATACTCGCTTCAAAACCCATCAATTTATAAAACATACAATACACATCTTTGCAAATGTAAACTTAAAACACAAACCACAATCATATAAAAATAATAACGTAGATCATAAGTAAAGTATATCCCGCCCGTAGGGCGGACCGACCCTAGTGATAATATACTTTATAATCGTTGTGTGTTTTGTTAAAGAGATTTCATAGCTTTTAAAGCCATAAAGACTCTTGAAATACTGGTCAAAAACTCTTGATTTTGTTGCTCAAAAAGAAAACTCTTGATTTTGTTGCTCAAAAAGAAATCTCTTGATTTTGTTGCTCAAAAAGAAAAGCAAAAAGAAAACTCTTGATTTTGTTGCTCAAAAAGAAAACTCTTGATTTTGTTGCTCAAAAAGAAAACTCTTGATTTTGTTGCTCAAAAAGAAAACTCTTGATTTTATCCAACCCACTCTTGTTTACATTCATGCTTATCACTACCCCTTTCGTGAAATGCCATTTCTCACAATAAGAATAAAAAACTCGGCTGTTAGACGGTTTAACTTAGACCACAACATAATTGAGCTTCGTCACATCTCCCTCCATTCTTTAGGACGCATCAGTACCTGATTAATCAATAATAATAAAACAAACAAATCTGCATGTAAGGCAGCCATTAAGTATTTAACCGTGCGACAATTTAAAAAATGATAACAACCTTTCTTATGATAGGCTGTTTAATATTCTTTTCATTTCATTTTAATTATCATTTTAATTATCATTTAAATTTTATGCACATGAATTAAGAAAACATTTGATTCATATATTTCAAAATAAAATATCATTAATTATAAATATAACTACATTTTAATTAATAAAAATATAATAATATATTATTAATAAATTTTGTATTAAATTTATAAAATAATAGTATTTATTTTGAAACGAAAAATTTACTATACAACGATACTCAATTAAAACGGAGGAAATATATATTACATGTACAATTTTAACAACTACTTGCAATTTAATATGACCACTGCTATAAAAAATACATACTTTTGCCTTAGTCGGCGGAAAATGTTTATAGAATTGAATCTTGCTGCTCACATGCGGTGACTATAATTGTTGTTTTTCCTGTTTGCCCCTAATTTTGTGATATAATCTCAATTGTTAATTATCCAAATCTAGAAACTATAGTCAGTTAATGGTTTGGAGTCAGTTGTAAAATTAAACGGACGTTGAATCATTCAAATTTCATAGTTACAATAGAAGCTTCTCGGTTTTTTACATGTTGAAATATAAAAACTGATATGGACAACGTAGTGAGTGAGAGATATATCAATTCACTCGGTTCAAGTTGAGAATGACTATTTTGGTTGACTGGCCGATCTTCACCTCAAAAATAGATCTATTTTACATTTTGTAGGATATTTTTTTTTAAAATTAAATAACTTTTTACTGATAAAAGTTTGGCTTAAACAGATAGATAATTGATAAAACATTATTATAGAAAAGTTTATTACTATAAATTTTTGGTCACATAAAATTTTATTATATATAAATCCGGATTATGCTATGAAACTGATATTAATATTTATCTTTAAGCTACAAATTCCGATCTATATTATCACCAAAATATAATAAAATACTATAGTTAAATTCCAGACAGCTACTATTTACGAAGGAGCAACTTGAATATAAAGTACACACGTCCTCTAATTCGATAAAGTCAAAGCTCACACGAAAATGAAAATAAGAAGAATGATCGATTAATCCATCAACGCCTTTGGGCACTCTGCACGAATATAAAAATAAGAAGAAAAGTTTTTTTTTTTTTTTTTTTTTTTTTTTGCTAACGATCCACAGAAGTTAAAAGAAGTTTTCTCTTGCTGGATTGTCCAAGTCTCCCGTGGTGGGTGCAGGACTGGGTGGGTGGGTAAACATGTTGAGGATATTTGTATTTTAAATAATCCGGTCCACGATATCTAAAAGGACATGATAAAGATCTGTTTCATCTTATCTGTTTTATTATTTTACATCTACAGTTTAGTTGTACGCACTATCCCGATTATCTGCTAACTAATTGCTAACTTGTAATTAGAAAAATAGCAAAGCAAAAAAAGATATCAAGGGCTTTTTGTTTAATAACTACATATATTTGCTAAATGGTGTTATGCGCAGCATGGTGGATCGTCCATAACCAAACCGTATGGGCTATTACGGTTTATCCAAGCAAAACTATTTGGGCTTGGTTTACTAAACCTATTACTAGTTGGTTTTGTATTAACCTAAACCTATTTGGTTTAGGTTTATCTTATGTAATCCTAGATAAGGATGAATTTACTTTGTACTTATCCATAAGGGTTAATGTCGGTTTGTTCCTATGTATATAAAGGAACCTCGACATCCCTTTACTTAATACAACATAAGCAACGAGTTTACACATTCATAAACACTTTGCGCACAACACGTTATCAGCACGAGTTAAGCTCTAAGAACCCTAATCATCCTTCGTCTCTCTCTCTCATCTCTGCCTCCACGAAAAGTTCTAAGTACCTAAGCAATCATCAAGCTTTGTTCTTCCGGATCAACAAAACATCAAAGGAGGTTCGTTGCTCTTTGCGATTGCCGGCTCAACATCAAACCACGAAGCTACTTCTCACGAACTCATCCTCTACGATTCAAAGAAGTTCTTCATCAACAAGTAGCTCGTGATCAATCTGCTCTCTAAGTAAGGTCCATTCAGATTCAAAGAAGATAAAGGTAAATCGCATAAACCCTAAAGACATATTCATATCGATTTACATGTTCTTAAAGTTATGATCGATTATTCTTAAACCCATTCGAATATGATTAATGAAACTATGGAACTTTAAAACTTTGATATCATTAGATATGATTATTAGGATGTTTATAATCGAAACTTATATGAATCTAAACTTAATAAGATCTAAAATAAGTATATGTATGAATCGGATTATCTTATGAACTCTAAATCGATCATCGATCTACTATGAACCCTAATCTACTTATTTCAAAGCTTTATATCATTATTTCTATGTCTTTATAACCCATATAGGATTAGAAACAAAACCCCTAAGGTTTCATGTTGAAATCGGATTGAAATAAGCTCATATGATCATGACTTTGTCCGATGGATACATAAACCCTAATTTCCGATAAAACCTATTAGCTATGGGTTTACTAAAACCCTAATTTCAAAAAAATCCTAACCTTAATCCTTTTAGGATTATGTTCCTAATCCATAAACCTAACTACTATAAAGATATAAGACCAATCCTAAATCGGTAAGCCTAGTTAATCTAGAGAGAGAAAACATAAACCCTAATTCGGCAAACCTAGGTGCAATAGGTTTTGTTTTTGCTTAATTATTTTAATTTGATCACGGATCGTGTGATCCATTGCTTGACAGTTAGGTTGATAGTTTTTATGATTTATACATTGAAAGAACATGAAACTCGAATCCTAAACTGATTAAAGATCAAAACCCTAAAACCGGATCAACATAGATATCGCCTAGGTTATATATTAATAAACCGGATGATGCTTGATTGATTTAAGATGATAGATTCATTGTGTATTAGGTTGCTAGAATAACTTGTGATATTCTAAGATATATGAGAACCTAACTTGAATCTTGACTTGATTAAAAATCCGACCTAAAATCAATCACTTAAAGATATATGTTTCTTGCCGGGTAACATTGTTTTGATCATCTAGGTTGTTAGTTTGATATATGATCATCTAAGTTGTTAGTCTAATATGTTACAACCGTGTGGTTAATTTATATTGAGCAAATAGGTTGCTAGATTTGTTTATAATAACCGTGTAACATGATTTAAGTTGTTAGACTAATTGAGTGCAAGAACATGGTCGTGTGACCTTAACATGTTTAGTAGTTAACCATTTACTTGCATAATACCATCCTGATAACATATAGACCATATCACTTAGGATTGTTAATCTTAGACATATAGAATGCATATTTCCTAAGTTGAATGCATCATACATTATCACTTGGCCGTGTGGCATGTTTGATAGGCTAAGTATACATAGTTTAATCTTATACTTGCTTGCTTACTTACATAGCCTCACTAAAGTGAATGATCTATGTATTTCAGATGTCAAACCTATCAAACCTTGATCATGCTGCCCTTCACCTATCTGGTGACAACTATCTCCAATGGGCACTTGATACAAAAATAAACCTTAAGTCTAAAGGACTAGGTGATTGTATCAAAGAAGGAAATCAAGAGAATGAGAGGAACAATTACCGAGCCATAGCTATCATCAGGCATCATCTCACCGAGGGTCTCAAAGATCAATACCTAACTATGGAGAACCCATTGGAACTTTGGCTTGCACTTAAGTCCAGATACGATCATCAAAGGACAGTGCTATTACCAAAGGCCATGTACGAATGGAGGAACCTCAGGATCCAAGATTTTAAATCTGTGGACGAGTACAATTCAGCGTTGTTTAAGATAGTCTCTAAGCTAAGACTTTGTGGTGAAAAGATAACCGAGAAAGACCTTCTCGAGAAGACCTTCTCTACTTTCCATTCAACCAATGTGTTGCTCCAACAACAGTATAGAGAGAAAGGGTTCGCCACTTATGCTGATTTAATATCATGCCTACTCTTAGCCGAGACAAACAACGAACTACTAATGAGGAATAGTGAGATGAGGCCGCCTGGGTCTAAACCATTGCCCGAATCCAATAAGGTTGAGAAAGAAAAGAAAGAACATAAAGAATGTAATCATGTTCATAATAACAAACCACATGGCCGAGGATCATGGCGAGGACGTGGTCGATCCAATAATTATGGCCGATACAAAGGAAATGGACGTGCTATGGGAGACCATAGACGCCAATCCGCATATGGACGTGGTCGGGGGCGAGGACGAGGTGGCATTTCTAAGCCACCACACTCGACCAAGTCCGTATGCCACAGATGTGGTATGAGCAACCATTGGGCAAAGACTTGCAGAACTCCAAGACACTTATGTGATCTCTACAAGGAAAGTCTCAAAGGCAAGAACCCGGAAGCCAATTGGATCCAGGATGATAATGGAGACTTCGACCATAACAATGATGATCTTATGGACGAAGATAATGCGGATTATATGGATTATGAAACCTCTGATATTCTTAAAGAATGATCAAATGTTTGACATCTTGTTTTAGTGCTTTACATTTCTAAGTTTTACATTTTTCTACTTTGTGTTTTTCATTTACTTGATTTCATGATTGTTTTGCACTTTGATTTAGACTTAATAAAATTATAAGGTTTTGGTGTTACTTCTATAGTCTCAAAGAAATGAAATTTTTCATCTTATAGAAATGAAAGATCATTTGGAAATGCTTGTGGTGGATAGTGGATCAAGCCACACTATACTTAGAGACAAAAGACATTTCCTAGACCTTACAATACAAAATGCCAATATACAAACCATTGCTGGTTTGACCAGCCTCATTGAGGGTTTCGGCCAAGCAACCATCCTTTTACCCAATGGTACACGTCTAGACATCCCTAATGCCCTTTACTCACCCAGTTCCAAAAGGAGCTTACTAATTTTTAAAGACATTAGAATAAATGGTTTCCATGTTGAAACTATGGGTGAAGGAACTAAAGAATTCCTACAAATCACTAAGATCACCCGTGGCATTAAGCATGTTCTAGAGACCATACCAGCAATCTCTACTGGTCTATACTTTGCAAAGATCAGTATGATAGAGGCTAATGCCTGCGAAAACTTCACTCTATGGCATAACCGGCTTGGCCATCCTGGTAATAAAATGATGCACAAACTCATAATAAACTCTAAAGGGCATACCTTAAAAGAAAGAAAAGTTATCCCAAGAAATCTCACATGTGATGCATGTTCACAAGGGAAACTTATCATTCGGCCATCACCAGTCAAAGTCAATAAGGAAATGATAAACTTCCTAGAAAGAATTCAAGGAGACATTTGTGGTCCTATAAACCCTCCTTGTGGGACATTTAGATACTTCATGGTGCTCATTGATGCATCAACTAGATGGTCCCACGTGTGTCTCCTATCCACTCGAAATTTGGCATTTGCTAGGTTGCTTGCTCAGATCATTAGACTTAAAGCACATTTCCCTGATTTTCCTCTAAAGACTATTTGTCTAGACAATTCTGGTGAATTCACACCCCAAGCCTTCAACGATTTCTGTATGTCCATGGGGGTAAGTGTGGAACACTCCATGGCACATGTCCATACACAAAATGGATTAGCAGAATCATTCATTAAAAGGATACAGTTGATTGCTCGACCATTACTCATGAGGTCTAAACTTCCTGTATCTGCTTGGGGTCATGCAGTATTACATGCAGCTGAGTTAATTTGCATAAGGCCATCTAGTGAACATAGATATTCCCCTTCTCAACTAATCACGGGTCAGGTGCCAGACATTTCCCATCTCAAAACATTTGGTTGTGCCGTCCAAGTACCAATTGCTCCACCACAAAGAACCAAAATGGGACCTCAAAGGAGATTGGGAATATATGTTGGATATGAATCTCCCTCGATCATTAAGTATCTTGAACCTACTACGGGTGACTTGTTTAAGGCAAGGTACATGGATTGTCATTTCAATGAATCCACTTATCCAACATTAGGGGGAGATAATAACAAGCTGATCAAAGAAATAGAATGGAATAATCCATCAATATCTTGGCAAGATCCTCGAACAAAAGATTGTGATCTAGAAGTCCAAAAGATCATTCATATGCAAAAGCTAGCCAATCAACTGCCAGATACATTTGCTGACCCAAATAGAGTGACAAAGTCACATATTCCAGCTTGTAATGCACCAATAAGAATAGAAGTCCAAGAAGGACAGAATCAAGTTGCTACTGAACCTGACCAACGTCCAAAACGTGGCAGGCCAATTGGTTCTAAAGATAAGATACCTCGGAAGTTAAGAAAGGGTGCAACAAACTTAAAAGAAACCGAGGAAATTGAAAAGTTGTTACCGGACACGGATATGGTCGAGAATGGTCCAATCCGGACCACGGTTAATTCAGAACGTACCAAGGTCGATACGGGACGTACCACCGTTGATCCAGGACATACCGCAGCCGTTCCAGGTCGTACCACGGTCATGACCAATTCTGGTCATACCACGGTCGTACCAGGCTGCACCACGGAGGATCCTGGACGTACCCCGGACGTACCCAATCGTACCAGGGACGTACCAGACCCGACCATGGTTGACCAAAATAATATGGTCGATCCATCTGAACCAAAAGTGTATTGGGACGCCGATTCACCTAATTCAGATGATCCTGACAATAATGAGATCTCTATAAACTATATATTGTCTGGAACACAATGGAACAGAAAGCATATCGACGTCGATGATATATTTGCCTATAAAGTAGCACTTGAACTTATGGATGAGGATCAAGAACCCACATCAATCTTAGAGTGCACTCAACGTTCAGATTGGATCAAATGAAAGAAGCCATTAATGTGGAGTTAAATTCGTTAAAGAAAAGAAATGTATTCGGACCAATTGTGGTCACACCATATGATGTCAAACCAGTGGGATACAAATGGGTCTTTGTAAGGAAGAGAAATAAGAAAGGAGAAGTAGTGAGATATAAGGCAAGGCTTGTAGCACAAGGATTCTCACAAAGACCTGGAATCGATTATGAGGAAACTTATTCCCTTGTGGTGGATGCAACTACATTCAGATACTTGATCAGTCTAGCCACACTAGACCAGACATCTGCTTTGCCGTGAATCTACTACTATCTAGGTTCAGCTCTTGTCCGACTATGAGGCACTTGAATGGGGTCAAACATATCCTTCGTTACTTACAGGGAACTAAGGATCTTGGTTTATATTATACTAACCATAACAAAGAAAATCTAGTTGGTTTTCCTGATGCAGGTTATCTATCAGATCCACATTGTGCTAGATCTCAAACAGGTTATGTGTTCAGTCACGGAGGAACAGCAATATCATGGCGTTCTATGAAGCAAACTATGGCTGCAACATCATCAAACCATGCGGAGTTACTTGCCATTCACGAGGCAAGTCGAGAGTTAGTATGGCTTAGGTCAATGACAAGTCATATTCGGAGAGATAGTGGCATGATGGTCGACATGGATGAACCAACCGTCCTATACGAGGACAATGCGGCTTGCATTGCACAATTGAAGTACGGATATATAAAGGGCGATCGAACCAAGCACATCCTACCTAAGTTCTTCTTCACACATGAACTTCAGAAGACCGGAGAAGTAAAAGTGGCACAAGTGAGATCATGCGACAACTCGACTGATCTATTTACCAAGGCACTTCCAACATCTACACTCAAGAAGCTAATCAACCAGATCGGCATGAGAAGGCTTCAAGACCTTCTTGACTGATGTCCAAATCAGGGGGAGTAGTATGTGTTGTACTCTTTTTCCTATCTTAGGTTTCCATTTTTCCCAAATGGGTTTTTGGTTTTCCTAGAGAGGTTTTAATGAGGCAACGTGATAGCATACTATGAGCTCGATTATGGTTATGGCATCCAAGGGGGAGTGTTATGCGCAGCATGGTGGATCGTCCATAACCAAACCGTATGGGCTATTACGGTTTATCCAAGTAAACCTATTTGGGCTTGGTTTACTAAACCTATTACTAGTTGGTTTTATATTAACCTAAACCCATTTGGTTTAGGTTTATCTTATGTAATCCTAGATAAGGATGAACTTACTTTGTACTTATCCATAAGGGTTAATGTCGGTTTGTTCCTATGTATATAAAGGAACCTCGACATCCCTTTACTTAATACAACATAAGCAACGAGTTTACACATTCATAAACACTTTGCGCACAACAAATGGGAGACTAGTTTTAGATTTTCTTTTTCTTTTTGTTGTGGCAGGTCTAGAAACGTAAACCATCTCTTCTCCTAGTATATAGCCTCCTATGACAACTCGGTTAGGTACCGTTGAAAGCAACACTCCTATTGAGCAAACCTCATTTGACTAAAACAAAATAATAAACTGCACGTCAATTTTTAAAAAGTAAAATGTTAATTTTTTTTAAATATCATAAGTTAATTATCGGTCTCTAAAAACCCTGTTCGAAAACGTGGGCGCCCAGCCATTTAGACGCCCGGTTACTCGCTAAACGGGTTTCTTTCGTCGCAATTTTACACTAATCGGGCCAATAAATCAGCCCAATAACCCGATTAATCGGCTCATTTACCGATTATTTGGTCCAATAAACCGATTAATCGGCCAATTATTGAATTACTAGGCCTAATATTTATAAGAGCAAATCTCTCAAATAACCATTTTTGAAATTTTTGTCACATAAATAACCTTCAAAAACAAAAATGACCAAACTAAATCTTTTTTATTTTTTAAAATTAATATTTTTTTTTAATTTTAAATCTCACCCACAAATCCCCACCCCAAAACTCTAAACTCTAAGTGTAGATTAGTTAACCCAAATGGTATAAATGTAAATTTACACATTTTAATAAATGTTATTTTGGTTATTTTCTATTTTTAAAGGTTATTTTGGTCATTTTCTTTTTTAAAGGTTATTTTGGTGACAAAAACTTTTTTAGAGTTATCTTAGGATATTACTCTATTTTATAAACTACGGAGATGTCTTTTGGGCTTATTAAGAAGCCCATACCCTTTATCCAATGTAAACATGTAAGAAGGGTATATATAGAACAAGATTTCACCTATTTTCCACTCAATAGTCGATGTGAGATTTTGTTCAACAAGATTTATAATAGAAAATAATTAAAATGCACTTGGGGTATCAAAGTCGGGTTGTTTGGCAGCAAAACAAGGGTCCAAACCACTAGGAGACACCAACTTCTTTGTTCTAATACACTTTTGTTAATATATATTCACATATAAATATAATAAAAGTACAAAAAACTAATTTTCGATTAATCCCCGCTTAATCCCCGATTTTTCGTTAACTCGCTAGGCCCGGGGTCGCCGCCCGACTAGCGCCTAGCGTAGTTCCGAACATTGCTAAAAACACATTTAACCAATTTTTTTAAAAGTTTGAGTTTAAGATTTAGTGATTATTGTTTAGAGTTACTAATTAGAAAGTAAAGTCGGAATTATAAACTCCAATAAATGTTTTATAAAATGATTCTTAAACATTTATAAATGATTTGGAAGAGTTATTTTAGTCTTTTTGTCATCTTATACAAATTCATCTAGACTTTGTAAACCATGTTGGCAACTCCGCATCCATGTAAACGACAAGGGACGGCTGCTGTCGTGCACTACGTGCTAGACTGTCTGCCCTCATATTCTCCGTTTGTGGTACATAGATTACCTCTGAGTGAGCAAAGCTTCTCTTCAGGAAACGAATATTCTCCAGGTATGTTTCGAAAGCAGGCCATTCTTCAGGATCTGAAACCATCTTTACCAGTTGAGAACAGTCAGTCACAAAGGTCACATGTACATGTCGTAAGCTTCTCATACATTCCATCGCCCAAATAAAAGCCTCAATCTCGAAATGCAGAGGTGATAGACTAGTACGAAAATTTTCTGCCCCCCATCAGCCCCTCGAAACCCTCTAACGTGCTTCACCATCCTTGTCCAGAAAAAACATCTCCCTCCTTCCAGGAGCCATCAGTAAAGCACCAACGTCCCTTGTTGTGGGGTAGAGCTACTGCCCCAGGTGTGACTTCCCGAGCTGGAGGTCTATGTTGTCCCTGAGCCGTCTGAGCCTCCAGCCATAGTTGAGCCTCTGAAAACACGAGCTGTAAAGTTTTCATGGGATCAATATTGAAGCTATTAAAAACCATATTATTTCAACTTTTCCATATGTACCATAAGATCCATACGAAACCATGATCCCCCAATTGCGGTTTCACTCGCCAAAATAGGTGATCCATGTTCCGGAAGAGAGAAAGGGTGGGGAAAAGCTGCGGGTTAGATGGGATTGGAGAGAGAGCCCACACTTGTATGGCCGGAGGGACTCGAAAAACACGTGATTAATGGATTCCTCAGCAGCTCCACACCGCGCACAAAGTGTATCACCTTGTATTCTACGTGCCTTCAAGTTTTTGGTCACTAAAAGACATCCTGATAATATTTGCCACACAAAATGTTTTAACTTAGGAGGACAACGTAGCTTCCATGCATGCGCTGCTAGAGGGATTAAATATGGGAGTGGTTTCCACAAATACGAGTACATCCTCTCCACCTGATACCCTGACTTGACCGTGTATTTACCATTCTTCGTAAAATGCCAGCCCATGTTATCCGCCCTCCAGAATATTCTTAAGGGGATGCTTTCTATGATCGTGGCGTCCTATGGTGTTACAAAGTCTCTAATCATATTATAATTCCATGTACAAGAATTAATATTGAGGAAAGAATCCACTGTGAGATCAGGGTGATGATGTTGTTGATTACTGTTTGTTGGTCTCGGGCGGGTGGCTGGGATCCAAGGATCATTCCAAACTGAAATGGATGCTCATGTTCCCACCCTTTTAATTAGTTCTTTACTAACCAGAGATCTAGCTGAAACGATACTACGTCATCCATATGATGGTGAGTATGACCTTATTGGCTCCAGGGGTGACGCATTCCTGAAGTACCGTTCCTTGAACACTCTCGAAAAGAGGGTTTCAGGTTTGTCGATCAGACGCCAAAACTGTTTTCCCAGCATCGTGGTGTTGAAAACCACTATATCCTTGAAACCCAAACCCCCATCCTCCTTATGTTGACATAATTTATCTTATGCCTTCCCACGCACGCCTCGACTGTTTCCTCCCGAACTCCAACAAAATTGTGCAACCACACTGCACAATTTCCTAGTAACTGACTGTGGAAGTCGGTAACAAGACATGACATGATTCGGCAGTGCCGAAACCACCGATTTTATGATAACCTCCTTACTGCCCTTTGAAAAAAATTTAAAAGCCCACTCGTTGGTCCGTTGACTTTATCGCTACTGAACAAAGCTAAATACTTAAGTCTTAGATTCCCCCATTCTCTCAGGTAATCCCAAATATGATCCCATACCACCCAAATTATGGATTCCTAATAGATTTCGAATGGCTTGGCGAGTCGGCTCGGTGATCTTGTGTCCAAATTGTAAATAGGATTTCTGCAAATTTATCAATTGTTCTGATTTCGTCTCATATTCCTTGAGAATATGTAAGATAGTGGTGCATTCCTCACTATCTGCCTTACAGAAAAACAGACTATCATCTTCGAAGAGGAGATGAGAGATTGTCGGGCTCGCTCTTGCCACTTTCATCCCTGTCAACCGTTTCTCACGTTCCGCCTTTTTGATATTTGTGATCAGAGCTTCTGTACACATTATGAATAAATATGGAAATAGAGGGTGTAATAACCCTCACAAACCAATGAATTTTTGGTCGAGAAAAATTCCACTCGACCAGTTCAGAGTTAGTCGACCAGATTCAAAAGTAAAATCGACTCGATGAATTATTGTTTCAACAGGACTGTCATGTGGTCGAAAGGACTTCCCTTGATAGTTCTGCTTGAGTATTAATTATGTTGGTCGAATTTTATTTAAGCTGGACGAGTTTAGTTGAAGTAGGACGAGATTTAAAGGACGAGCAAATTTTAACCGGAAACTGTCCAAAAATTATCGACCAGCTTCTTAAAATTTCTTTAAAATAGTCCATGGTCATTCACCACCTTGCCTACCTGCTTTCTCCATAAAAGTCACATGACAAGCACAAGCTGCTTGCTTGCTGGACAGATCATGTGAGAAGCACATGATTTATAAACCTTTCTTAAAAGGAAGGAAATAGAAGCAGCTGCTGGCTGGGTGTGGTGAAGCAAGACACCAGCTGTCCTTTGCTCACTTCTGCTTGGTGTTAAGCTGAGACACTCAGCTTGGACTGCTCCTCAGCTTTATAACCACTTCAGGGAGCTGCTTGCACGTTTTGGGTTGCTGAAACAAAGACAGAAATTTTCAGAGAAGAAAAACTGTGAGAAAGAAGAGAAAAAGTGAGAGAAAAATCAGAGAAAATTAGACAAGACCTTGGACGACTCTCTTCCATCCTCAAGCTTATTTACTTTCTGTGTAGAAGATCAGAAGGTGAAGTATCCAGATAAAACCTTAGACCATGTGCTGTTTTTGTTATGAACCGATTTTGATTTATGTTTCTTAAAACAGTTCAGTTGCAAGTTCAGTTTAAAGTGGAGGATCATCTGAGTTCTTATGTCCATCAGTTGTTTTGGTAAGCTTCATCACCTTGACTCAGACCTATTCTGATCAGATCTGGTTAATGATTAGCTAAGGTGTTGGTCGGATCAGTTCTTTAAGTGATGATATGGTTCAGTTTGTTTAGTTTTGGTTTCAAGTAATTTAAGTACAGCAAGCTAAGTTATATGAATTGTTTAGACTTAAGGGGAACTGAACTGATCCTGTCTTGAATCAACCTGGTCTGAACCAATCTGTTATGATATAGGAGTAGTAGAACCGAGCTTGAACTGAACTCATTTAAGTTGTTAGAGTGAACCAAACTGCCAGAATATTATTGTTCTGAACCGAACAGTTTTGATCTTGTCTAGTACTGGTCTGAGCCGAGCTGTCTACGGTCTGAACTTGTCATATCCTGATCTAGTCTGAGTTGATCTGAACTGCTAAGCTTTTTCCTGAACCGAGCTGATAAGATCTGATTTAAGTTTCCTCTTCCAAACCGAACTGTTGGATTAATGATCTTGTGTACCGAACTGCTTTGTTTTAGGTCATTGGCCGAGGTCAGTGGTGGGATCAACCGGATCCTTCCTTGTGGACGTTCTGAATCAGAAGTGAAGTGGAGTGTCATTAGTTGAGCTCGAGTTTAGTCTTCCTTAGCCAATCTCATATAATCAAAGGTGAGTCTAGATAGATAATTTATGAGTTATGAATAAAATTGCTTGAGTGATTACTTATTATGGTTGATTGATTAGTAAATGTCTTGAACAATAATAAATTGTGAAGTGTCTACTTAGTATAAATACTTAAGAAATATTATTCTATATTCTTTGAGGTTTATCCCGAGCCTTAGTACTTGTTCTCAAGTACTAATATATAAGTATATTACTAAGTATATAAGTATGAATCATGTGAAGTCTTATCATATTCACTCTCCCTAAAGTCCCGCATTACCGTGGATTGGTCCTGCGATATGGAACAAGGTCACGAAGACACGATGATGGGGTCGCACCCTGGAGGCCGTGTAACTGCATGCAGCATTAGATGTTCGATCTTGGAATATCTGATGGAGATGATGGTTATATTTATTTTCCCGTTAGGATCGGTTAGCCTGGGTGGTTTTCCGGGTTTAGCATATATATATATATATTATAAATATTAGTGAATGGCGAAGATTGTGGAGGTGATGTTTAAGATATGATTCACATCGATAAAAGATAGGCCTTATATATATGCAATAATTAAGGATTATATGTCCTCTGCATTCAAATGGAGTTCTCTGCTCGGGATATTACTAATATTTGTTGGGGTGTGGGATTAGACTCACTGAGTAAACTAGTTACTCATGACTCATTTGCGATGCAGGTAACCAATAGGCGGGAGCCCTAACTTAGGACAGGAAGGAACATCATTAGCCAGCGATAGTATTATTATCCTTGCAAAGCCGTTTTGTTATATCTTATGTATAAACCTTGTTTACCAAAAACCTCGAGGTTAATCTATAACATTTGTGTAAGATGCTTTTCAATGAATAAATATATAATTTATAAAGAATGTTTTTAACGTACGGGTTCCATATGATATTAGTCCTTGTCTGGACGAACCAACTATTGGATGTTACTCAGTCGGGTTGTAAAGCCTTGAGTCGTACCTAATAGGATATGTGTACTTAGATGGTTGGCCTTCGGTACCTAGATTTATTCTAGGAACTTCAGGTAAATCATTTATCTATACATTGTGGCTTCTCGGTTTGGTTTAAGTTACTTGTGATCGGCTGTGCATGTTCTTGTTTGATTGTTGCACGGCTGGTCGAGTCAACTTATACTTAGACCAGATCGGGGGTGTCACAGAGGGTCTCCTTGACATAACCCCCAATTAGGGATTATGTGCCCTTTTGGCTGTCCATTCAAAAGAACTTTGTAGTGAACTGAGGATACACATTCCATCATTAAGTGTTTCCATTCTGCTGCAAAGCCCATCTTTGAAAGCAAACCTTTGATGAAATTTCATTCTACCCTATCATAAGCCTTGCTCATATTTATCTTAATCACCATAAACTTGCTCTGACAAGATTTATTGGTTTGTAAACCATGAAACATATCCTGCGCTAGAAGAATATTGTTTGATATTAAACGCCCCGCCACAAAGGCCGATTGTGTTTTTGAGATAAGACTTGGGAGGCATCTCTTCAATCTTTGACAAAGCACCTTTGATACGATCTTGTATCCGACATTGCATAGGCTAATCGGTTGTAATTCCATCATCCGTGTAGGTCTCTCCACCTTGGGAATTAAGCATATGTTGGTTGTATTCAAGCGAGTATCCAGCTGGCCAGTCCGGAGGAAATTATTTACCAATTCGACAATATCCTTTTTAATGATGGACCAGAAATGTTGGAAAAATAAAGCCGTCATTCCATCTGGATCTGGTGCTTTCTCTGGGTGCATCATAAATAACGTCTGCCTAACTTCTTCCTCTGACGCCTCCCTTAATAGCCTCATGTTCATCGCATGTGTAATACTTTGGGGAACCTCCTCCAGAAAATTTTCGAAATTTGTAGGAATGTTGGATCGAAATAAATCATCAAAGTACTCGACCACCACTTTTTCCATCCCTTCCTCCCCCGTTATCCATTGACCACCCTCATCATGGAGTCCCATTAGTCGGTTTTGGGCACGTTGTTGTTTCGTAGAGCATGGTAGAATTTTGTATTGAGATCCCCTTCTATGTTCCACTTGTTTCGGCTTTTTGATGCAAAAAATCCTCCTCATCTCTATATGCTTCTTGTAACTTCTTAGAAACCTCCATTATTTCCTCCTGAGTTTTGGTGTCATCCATTTGGACCTCCTCGAGAACTCGCTGGAGTTCACATATCCGTTCCTTTCCAAAGGGTTTAATAGTCCTTTGCCATGTAGTAATTTGCTTAAGACAATTGATCAATTTAGAAACAAAATCCTTCTCCATATCCTCTCCTGGTGTACCCCAACCTCGCTTAATAGAATCCAAAAAACACTCTTGTCCTATCCATCTTTTGTCAAACCGAAATTGTTCACGCCGGCGGGGCATATTATCTTCTAGGAAAGCAACTAAAGGTCTATGATCAGATCCTACCATCCCCAGATACTCCGTAAAAGAGCAAGTGAATAAAGTGTGCCAATCTTCATTGGCTAAAGCTCTGTCAAGTCGACACCGTATCATCGTCTTGCCTCCTCGTCCCTGCCATGACATCTGATCATGGTATTAAAACTCAGAAAAGATCCGACATTCCTAAGGGGACCACCTTGTTTCTCATGATTCCCTATGATTTCGTTTAAATCACCAATAATGAACCATGGATCTGTCCGTACAATGCCTAGCCGCGTCAATCTTTCCCAGACTTGGTCTCTGAGCTTGTAGACATGATCACCATAGATAAAGGTGAGAAACACATGTTTCCCTTTTATTATTGCTTCCACATCAATCATTTTATTAGTAGTATGCAAAACATTGACCTGATACTCTTTATTGTAAAATAAAGTTAAGCCACCACTCAAACCAGTGGGGTTCACATTAACCAAATTATGAAAACCAAAATGGGCTTGGAAACCCTACACAAAGGTATAATCTTGCTTTGTTTCTGATAAGAATAAAAAGTCTGGTATATGTTTCTGCCAAATCTCCCGAAGATAGCTTATTGTGTATTTGCTACCCATGCCTCTACAATTCCAACTCAAAACTCTCATTAAAAAAGACGTTGTGTATGTGCTATGTGCTCGCTGGAGCAAGGAAAATGGGAACGAAGGACCCCTGTGAACATTCCTAACCCGAATCCTAATGAAAGCTGACGAGAGACCATTGTTTTGTACTTCATTCCAGTGTACGCCTAGCATATTCCATTATGTTCGCACTGCATGTGAGATGTAACGCAGCCACACATACCAACCCTGTGAAACCAAAGTGTTTGGTACAAAACCATCAGACCCAGTAGGACTAAAAAACCCCCTGTGATTTCCTCCCTGTGGTTCCTTGGATGCCAATGCTGATGAACATTGAAACCATGAGATCATTCTCCAAACCTCCTGTGAGAGAGCACATTTACCTCAGCCAAAGACATAGTAACACTTGAACACCTGTATCGATCTAAAATTAGATAAGATTGTTTTATTATGGAACCAATACAAATCTTGGATGCTAATAGATGATGGAGCAACCACATCCAACAATACAAAACCATGCTAAGAAAATAACAAATGCTCAGTGAGCTTATTGAGATTAAAAAATAAAAAAAAGAACACCCACTGCTGATCCATCCACTCATCATGCTTCATAATTAAATCTTGGTCTGTGGAACTTCCTCTTGAGGGTTTAAGGTACCCTTCTCTTCTCCTTTCTTTCCCCCACCGCCTAGGCGTGTTATTGGCTTACTCCCATTTCTCTTACGGGGAGAAAGGATAGCTTGCATCATCCGCTTTTTTGTTGTACCCCCTGGCAAATTTACCGTTGCCTTAAACACCAACTTCTTTTTAACAACTGGCTGTTGCTGGTCCTGTTCATTTTTAACCTCGAAACCCTCTTCATCCTGTACCGACTCCTGCATTGCAACCTCCCCCAGAGAAACCATCTCCTGAGCATCGTTTAAAGGACCCGAAACATCCATAATAGTATCCCCACTACCCAATCCGATTCTGCAAATTCCTCTAACATAGCTAAGGTATCCTCTAATTCCTTTCCATCCTCATCTATGTTATCATAGCCCTCGTCTAACAATTCGTTCACTAAATCTAAGCCATTTTCTACTAAAGTACTTACCTCGTGGGGTCCTGTCTCCATCGTCTTCTTCGGGGATTTCTCTCCAATGTCTACTTGCTTAGTATCCAACGTGGTGCCCGACGGGTGGGTATCATCCCCCCTGGTGTGTGACCCGCCACCCCGAGACACTTTCATAAGACTCTTGTCCCTTCTCTCTGGTTCGCGAGCAATGTTGTCTCTGGCCAGCCTTGTTCTTCTCTCGTGATAATCCTCTTATGCAGTGAAACGTCTACTTCTCCCAGAGGTGAACCTCATATCCCTGTCCGGCACCCTACTCCACTCGACTCTTGCCCATCGAACCTTTGACCCTTCCCCTTACCTTGACACAAATATTTTCCTAGGTCCCTTCCACAGCCTTTCCCATCTCCATGGATAACCATTCCTTTGTAGCTTACACTACGGCCTTCTGATATACCAGAGTGTCATGTTCGGTAATCCACGTCCTCTTCATGATTCTCCATTGTTGTGGGGGACTTCAGGTGGTCGTGGCATAAACTGAAACACGTCCTACAATATCCAAAAAGTCGTTCGTACCTCAAGGTTATGAGGATTTCCTCCCCACCACGGAACTCCACGAGATTCTCAAAACGGAGTTTCTGAAAACCATCGAGCTCAACTTGAACCCTACCATTCTCCACGTCCACTCCCTTAACTAATCCCAGAGCCTCTCCAATACACTCCAGAGTTGGAGCAGCAAGGTAGTGTAACGGAACGCCCATCACTCTGACCTAGAACGTGATGACTAAGGGATAGTTCGGGTCCACCATCGGCTTCTAACAGACCAATGAGAGCATCCAGTAATCGAAATAGTATGGTTGCAAGCGCAGAACCTCCTCTATGTCTTCCTCCCTATCAAAGCTGAATTGAAACCGCCCTAGTCCCAAATCCAATCCCACCACCCTATCCTCCACTTTCCAGATCTTTGGAAGCATTAGCATGAGGACCTTGACATCCTGATGATTCAGATTCATGCACCTGCCAATTAAGGTTTTGGCGTGTGCATTGAGCAGCTCAGAGTTTTCAAATTTAGGAATCGGAATCTTCAACTGTTGGATGTGATCCACCATCTTCTTCCCCCCCCCATTGACCGACCCACCAGTTGGCTTTGAGACATCCTTGTCACGTGAGACTGAAAGGTCCAAAACCGACAGTGAGCTCTTGTAATGATGACTGTAAATGTGATGATCTCACCCCTCCCTGGACTGCCTCTTTTATATCATACACATCTAAAAATCTTTCGCAATCGCCAAAATCCCAAGCGAATCCCAGCGAATCTCCAGCTTAAAAGTGACCTTCCATCTCTATCTACCGGAGTGAGAATCAAGCGTATCGGAACCGTCCAAGACCTACCCAAAGATCTCCCAATCGCATCTCCTCTCCACTCCCGAAGGAAACCAAGGGATTTTCTTTTCATAAAAAACCCCCGGTGCATCCTGCTCTCCCACTGTGAAGATCTTCCAGATCGCCATATCTTCCCAGCTGGTAGCTGGATGGAAATAAAGTAAATCCTTGTGTCGTCCATCTCCCCGTCTCCCTCTTGAAAGATCCGGTTTCCATATCGATATTCTTCCCTTTTTGAATCCGACAATAACCTCCGCTTCGAATCAGATCCCGAATCCTGAAGCCTGATTTCCCTAGATATCACCACGCGCAATCCCCAAACCTCTGTATACTCCTTATTCACCACCATCAAAACCCTAGTTTTGAAATCGCCATCCTCATCGCCTTGGAGAGAAGAAAAAGGTTTTACTTTAAATTGATTACTACTAGGTTTTGTTAGTTTAGTCTTTTTTAAATAAATTTAAGGTATTTATGAAAATAATTATCTTCTTAAAATAGATTTGAAATGTAGTTTCAAATTTATTGTAAATTTGAAATTTCTTTCATACTATTTTCTGTTTTTGTTGAGAAATATTTTAGAATAACAATAATTTTTTATCACAAAATAGCTTTCAAAAGTCAAAATGATCAAAATAAATTTTATTTATAGTACATGACAATTATATCATACTCTATAAATATATGAAATAAATAAATATTATTTTTTAAAAATTATTAAAAAATATTACAATTTTTTAAAAAAACAAATTGCTTGAAATAATACAAGTTGAATACCACTTTTAAAAAAAATACACTCAATCAAGAATACTTTAACATCTGATTTTAGAGTTTAATGATTATTTTTTTAGGGTTTATGATTTATGGAGTGAAGTTGAGTTTATAAACTTATATAAATAATTCTTAAGTATTTATGACAAATATTTTTCATCACAAATTAATGTATTTATGAAAATGACTCTTGTTTACAAGTAAATTTGAAAAGTGTATCAAATTTGTGGTAAAATTAAAATTATCCCTTAAAAAGTTTTTAAAAATCACAAATATTTCTTCTAGGAAACCATTGTTCTTAAAAAGTATAGGAATACATTTCTAAATATGTATAATATCTTCTAAAACTGAGTATAAAATGAATTTTCTGAATGTGTGTGATATCTTCTTGAAACTGAATTTATGAAAACATTCCTTAATAAGTGAAATATCTTTCTAAAATCTAGGAAAATAATGATAAAGATGTATAACTAGGTAATATTTGCTTAAATACGCATATAAATCAAATTCAAAAAGATGAGATACACATTTATGAAGAAATTCCTAGATATAAAAAATTTTATTTGACAATGTATGAATGCATTCTTGAATTTAAAAAAAGAAACTTACAAATTCAGAAAGATATTATACACGTTTGGGAAGTTTTTTTTTTTATTTTTTTTAAGTTATTTTCCTGTTTTTTTTAAATCTATTTTTTGAATAAAATCAAAAAATTATTTTTCAATTTTATTATTTTCAATTTTTTAACATGTATTTATTTTTGTATATTAGACAAATAATTAAATAAAATTATAAATAATAATATAATTATCATTTAATTTTAATAAAACATATTTTGGTCAATTTGACTTTTAGATAGTACTGAGAGTGGGTCGGATCCCCCACGCTTGACCCACTTGGAGCAGATTAACAGTTTTTTTTCAAAAAAATAATTGACATGCATAACCCACAAATAAAATTTAGTAATTCCACTTCCGCTCCACTAGAGTTTGTGGGTTATCCGCGAGTTAACCATGAATCGTAATAATTAAAATAAAATTTTATTTTTATATCTTCTATTTAAAAAGATTTTTTAATAATATAATCTGTTAAAATATTAATATATTATTTAATATTTTATAATTAAAATTAGATAAATAAGAATATTTAAAAATAAATAAATAAACTTAGCGGACTAGTGTATATCCACAATTTTATAATAGTTGATCTGCATCCATTTTACATTCTAAACATTCAATCCGTGTTCACGGTGCATCTAAAAATCTTGACCGGCATCCACTTTGCAGCGGGTCAAGCCGAGCGACTTAGAAATTTTGAACCAAATTTCTAACCCTACTTTGTGGTGCTATTTTGAAAACATAAACTAGAAGTTATGAGCTTTGCCCTAAAAACAATTCTTAAAAAGCTACTAATGTAGAATCCTGAGTGTTAATTTCCCCCATATTATCATTACAATATCATTGTTATAAATTTAAAATTTAAATTTTCTCCAACAATAAAAAAGAACAAGGTGATTTTATTCACCAATAATAATTCTATTCAGATCACACATCATAACAGTTTATAATATTTACCAATTTGAGATTGCATCTTCCGCTACTTGAATGTCGGAGATGAAGATTCGATTGTAGGTGTTTAACCTTCGGGTGGTTTTGTAGATCTGTGTTGGTCTTGTGGATAGATCTGTTGGCCTGGGAAGCGGAGGAGTTCTCGTGATGCTCCCGTTAGAAGGTTCCCAGGCGGCAAAGGTTACGTATTCTCGTGTTGGTGGTAGGTCGGCGCCGTTGGCGGCGGCATGGGTGTGGAGACTAGGGTTTTCGGGTATTTGGGCTTTGCAATTTAGGTCTGGTTTGTTTATTCTCTAAGTGGACCGTATTTTGGGCTTTCTTGTTATGTTGTACTTGTTGGGCTCGGTCCTTAATATTAAATTTTCAGTGAGAAAAAAAAAAGAGATTGCATCTTCCGCAACGCTTCCCCGCATGTGATAACTTTAAATTAAAAAAAAAAAGCATACCTCGAACGAAGTTCACATAATACATAGTACCAATACAAGTGGAAGTTTCCTATTTACCTTTGCTTTGTCTTTTTAGGCAATTGCTGCTTTTGATTTCAATGCTCAACTCAGACAAATTTATTCATTCTTTTGATAGTCACAAATCCAAATAAAACGATAACAACCTTTGTCGGATTCAATTTAGTAAATACTTATTTTCTGGGTTCAAATTTCAGGTGTGTATTCAATTATTCTAATCGTTTCAGTTAACAATTTATTATGAAGTAGTACTACTCTTTTATACTGTAGTTATAAAAGACGCCTCGATGCGCTAGATCCGAGTTTGACTCCAGATATTTGCACATGCACAATTCGACAAAATAATAAAACATAAATTATGAAGTAGTACCTACTCTTTGATAGTTGATAAGAATACACACAAGTCTTTTGCTTCTAAGACCTGAAGCTACTAAAAGTTTATGTATCTTATGGGCCTAGGACTTATCTGATCGGGATTAGCTCGTAGAAAGATAAAAAGATCTATGAAGGAAAATGCTAGTTCTCTGTTTGGGATTGCTTGTGAAAGTTTCAAAAAAAGTTGTCTCTACATTTGCAAGCGTGAACTTTTTCTTTTGTTAAGGATCTCCCAACACATTGCTCAGCTTCTAATGTAGATGAAAATATACACGGTGCTCTTACACGTTGCCAGAGCTACCAACGTGACTCCAAATGAGATAAAACTGTTCAGGTTCTAGAGTAGATGAAAAGCAAACTTGTATCCATTTTCTATTGAACAAATGCATGCGATGGAAACATTATAAACATAAAGACATGTAAAGATTTCATTAGATCTCCCTTCAGCTTCTTGAGAATTTTGTTTTTAGAAATCTACAATGGTTACAAAAACAAAATAAAGAAGTTTTAAATAGCACCAATGTTTTTGAGGCCAAGGACAACTCCGACTCCAATGATATGACCAACGGTGCCACAAGCCAACGTGTCGGCGAGGGTGAACCCGGCTGGGTCACCCGTTTGTAGACCCGAGTCACGTGCCTCTAGCTTAAGTCCAGCTGTTGCTTTCCTATTGGCTGATGGTGCAAGTCCGAATCTCCCCGCGAACAGCATCAGAGTCGTGGACGTTACCATTATCTATTTAAAGAGTATTTAACATTAATCATTGCGTAAGCTTGATTACTGTTCAATTCATTTTTTCTTTTAAGTACCAGATTTGTTGATGAACCAATGAAGTCACCACACTTTGCACCCAATGCTCCACTTCCCTTGCGTCTCATGGACTGCACAGTTGCCTATGATTTTTTAAAAATCAAGAATTAATTAATTGTAGGATATTTATAACAAATTATTTCTACAGTGTGATATACTTAATACTAGATTATAATTTTTTCCCCATAAAATATGATAAATAATCTAGAATGACTCTGCCATTAAAACATACAATAAAACGAAAAAATCGACCGTCAATCTCTTTATTAGTTTGTTAATGCTTGTAGGTTTCTTTAGTGTGTAGATGATGATGAAATCACATTTTTAAAAACTAAAAACAAATGAAAATTACTAACCAGGCCTTTAACAGGAGCTGCAGAGATCTTGCTAGCTCGAAGACCATTGAACTGAGGGAGTGTAGTCATCATCACAGTGCTCGCCATCGACTCTTGGCTGATAACTTTTATTTTCTTGTGCGATATGTTATTCAATTTAGCAGTTCTTTTCTGTTCTTATTTGTCTTTAAATTGATTTAGGCTTAGCCAAGAATCATTGTGTGGCTTTGGCTTATCACAGAAATGGATTCAGCCTTGGTTTCTTGCTGACGAGTCGGGTGGCTATTGGTGAATTTTAAGTCTGGATAAGGCTATGTGTCATATCACACGCAGATTTTGTTCCTGAAACTTTTCTTGTTCGGGCTTCACTTCAGGCCCATTTATATTTGAGAAGTTTAGGGCTTAGTGGTATCTTTCGTAACTTCTACAAGAGACAAGGGATAAAACTGAGAAGAGAAAGATAACACATCATTCAGACATTGATTTAGTCATCGACGTTCGGACGAACTTGCCGTGAAGAGGCTTTCGAGCTTAGTCAATTCTTTGTGTCCTCAGTTTCAACCAAATCTCAAATGAATTATCTGGTCAACCTCTTTTATATATAACTCTAAATTTCTAACATTGAAATTTAAAAATGAAAATTTATATAAGTATCAATTTATTTAATTTACTTTGAGTTCAATTTATTTTATTCAATGTTATATTTTTATTTTGTTTCCGTTAACTCCAAAAATGAAAGACCGAAAATTAAGGGATCAATTAAGTCCAACTGGTTGGTCTTAAATTCCATTCTAATATACCAACGTTAGGTTATACAACAATATATAATCAGATATTGTGAGTATTTTTTATGTAAATGCTTCTATCTACATAAAGGAATACAGAATATTTATAAGATTGGTAATCATCATTAGTGGATCGTTATTAGGAAGAAAATTGGAACTATATAACCTAACGCAAAAGCCGACACAGCAGACTCTTGTTCTTGTATGTATAATTAAGCAGCCGTAATTATATAAATTATCAAGCTGCCAAAAGAATAAATTGTAAAAAATCACTGTCAACATAGCGTAAACTTTGACCAACTAAAGTAGTACATAATTGAAGATGTCGCTTCCTTATCAGAGAGAAGTTTTAGAAAATTAATGTGATCTAGAAGTTGTTGGATCTGGTTTAGCTGAACCGGGATTCTGATTTTACTAGTAACTCATTTACGGTTACTCACATTTAAAACTAAACCGAAGAATATTATACCCGTAATCACCTTCTAACGATGTAATAAATTGAACCGGGTCAAAACATTTATTATTCGTCTATGACTTGAGTCTTCCAAGAAGCAACATTTGCGCGTGTGACCATATAGATTTCTTGGTATAAATATCACTTAAGAGATTAGTTCCAAGACATATCAATCTCCTTCTTGCTACACCACAACTTGCATCATCATCATCAGTTGAATAACTCTTCGACAGATAAGATAACTCAGAGATGGAGAAGTCAATGATCAAAACTCCATTGAGAAAGCTAAGAAGAAGACGAACAAAACGATCCTGGAGATTGAAGCAAAAGCTCAAGCTGGCATGGAAGTCCATCAAGATCCGTGTCAGGTCACACCTCCCTGGTTTCTTGTTAACCAAGAAACGCCTCACACATGTGAAATCAAGAAACCAAGAACAAGAACTAGCCCAAGTGGCTAGGAGGATCTGCAAAATCTCCAACGACGCCACCAATTCTCTGGCGTATCTACTCCAGCTTCCGAAGTATTCGCCCTCTGATTTTCTAGACCGCGGCGATATGATGACTCCAGCTGCGTCTCCAAGGGAAAACATATCCAAGATGTGGCGTGAGCTTCACGGTTCCAAGAACTGGGAGAATCTTCTTGATCCTCTTCATCCATGGCTGAGGAGAGAAGTAACCAAATATGGAGAGTTCGTTGAATCAGTCTATGATTCACTCGATTTCGATCCTTTATCCGAGTTTTGCGGAAGCTGTAGATACAACAGGAACAAACTCTTCGAAGAGCTTGGTTTAACAAGACATGGTTACAAGGTAACCAAATACATCTACGCCATGTCTCATGTCGATGTTCCTCAGTGGTTCTTGAGCTCATCTTTGGGAGAGACATGGAGCAAAGACTCGAACTGGATGGGTTTTGTTGCTGTGAGTGGAGACAGAGAGTCGTTGAGGATCGGTCGGAGAGACATTGTTGTGGCGTGGCGTGGAACCGTGACTCCCACTGAATGGTTCATGGATCTTAGAACTAGTAAAGAGCCGTTTGATTGTAAAAGTGAACATGGCAAGAATGTGGTCAAGGTGCAAAGCGGGTTCTTCAGCATCTACAACTCCAAAAGCGAGCTCACAAGGTACAATAAAGAGAGTGCATCTGAGCAGACAATGGAGGAAGTGAAGCGGCTAGTGAAGTTTTTTAAGGATAGAGGCGAAGAGGTGAGCTTAACCGTGACCGGTCATAGCCTTGGAGGCGCGTTGGCACTTATGAACGCTTACGAGGCAGCCAGAGATGTTCCGGAGCTATCTGGTAATGTTTCTGTGATCTCGTTTGGTGCGCCGAGAGTAGGTAACTTGGCATTCAAGGAAAGGATGAACAGTTTAGGTGTTAAGGTGTTGCGTGTGGTGAACAAGCAAGACATTGTCCCTAAACTTCCTGGTATCGTGTTCAACAAGGTTTTAAACAAACTCAACCCTATAACTTCGAGGCTCAACTGGGTCTATAGGCACGTTGGAACGCAGCTTAAGCTAGATGTTTTCAGTTCGCCTTATATAAAACAAGATTCTGATTTAGCGGGGTGTCACAATCTTGAGGTGTATCTCCATGTTTTGGATGGCTTCCACCGCAAGAAATCAGGGTTTAGGGTTAACGCAAGGAGAGACGTTGCCTCTGTGAACAAGAGCACAGATATGTTATTGGATCATCTGAGAATACCTGAGTGTTGGTATCAAGTGGCACATAAGGGGCTGATCCTCAACAAACAGACCGGTAGGTGGGTGAAGCCGGTCCGTGCTCTAGAAGACATCCCCTCTCCCTTATCGACCGGACCAAGACCAATCTATAGCTTATGAGATATACATTTATTTCAATTCATTTGTTCGTTTTATTTAAGTTTTTTTTCTTTGTGAGTTTTGGTTACAACATTTGAATCCAATGTACATAGACCAAGTGGTGAAAGTAATGTATATGGTTGCGTTTACAGTTTGATATTTTATTAAACAATGTAAACTTTAACTAAGAACTTAAGAAGCGTAGACGCAAACATAAATATTTCCGTTTGAATAATCTTCCAAAGAGTTCCTAGTTTATAAAAAACAAATTTTAAATCCTAAATTAATTACTTGTCTCGGAAGGTAGCTTTTACAAAGTTACAAGTTACAACAAGCTAAGAACACATACAAAGAAAGATCCTAAACAACTTAGTTCAAAATAAAATAATATATATATATATATATATATATATATATATATATAATCCTAAACAAACCCTAAAATCACACAACAATAAAAGCCTTTAAAATTAGGGACTGGATTCAGATTCTAAGCAGCTGATGTTGCAGCATAGTCTTGATAACGAGACATTGCGCCTTTAAACTGGTGATCTTCTGGTTTGTGAGTGCTCAAGCTATGCGGGATGAAGGATCTAAAGATCTCCTCAAGGTCCGGACTCTGCTTCAGCCTTCAGCTCATGGAAAGCCACCTCGAATCCTGAGTAAAACTTCCGGCGGCACACGTATCCGAAGATGAGAGAGGTGACGATGAGAGGAACCAAGAGTGTCGCCCAAACGAATAGCTTGACTCCCAAGTAACCAAACATAACCATTTGGAATAGAAACAATGCCGCTAGTATGCGGGTGTGAATATGTGGCCACATCCTTCCATAGCTCTCGTATGATGGAACATACACTTTCAGCGCCTGCCATGGATCATAACAAGGTTTTTACAGATCAAGATCACCTGAAAACATGCTTAAAACATAAGAGGGTTTTATGAGTGTATAGTAACTAAGGACAAAGTCTGACCTGATTCCTCAGGATGAGCCACCCTAAACCGAAGTAGATAACGCCGAATACGAGGATTAGAGGAGCGATTACAGAATAGCAGAAGGTAATTGTGAGGATCACAATGTCTCCTAGAACCCTAGTTGCATAGCTCAAGTCTCCTGGGTACCAAGCTTGTTTGACCTCTGCTTCAGTCTTGCATAGATACTGAAGAGTTGTGTTGACTGAGTTTTTATATGAGTTCATAATGGATCATCAAATAGCTTCTGGAACTTCGAACATAGTGAGATGTGGATTTGCTAAGACATAGAAGTATATGACATGAAGAGCTGACACATACTACTTCATGTAGACAACGGTAGAACTGGACGATAGCTTAGAGAACAACTTGGAGCTGACTTGGACAATGCAAGAGACTGAGACATGAGGCTGCGACATATAATACAACCACAGTGTGTTGTTGAAGCAAGAACGTGATGTGGTACGTGAGTTGCGTCTGATTTGGCATCGGATTATTACAAGAAGAAAAGAGAGCCATGTGGGTTTTATTACCAAGTAAGCCCAACTAATAAGAAGAGATTAATGAGCTTAATGAGCTTAGGGTTTTACTCGGTTGGAGTATAAAAAGAACGAGACGGTGACAGAATATGGTTACAAGTCTAGGATTTATTGAAGATGCACATGGATGTGTGTGACATCGTCTTACCAAACAGTTGAAGTGTTGGTAGTTTTGTTATAGAGAACTATACTTGTCACAGAAGATAATGAGTAGTAGTTGCTCTTCATTGTAAACCTAGTTAAAAGTGGGGTCAGCACGTGTGTGTGCTGGTACCATAGAACAATGTTGGTTGTTTGTGTTCTTATCTAGTAAATGAGTTCTGGACGTGGTTCCGGAGATGTAGGAAACGAACTCCGTTAACAAATATCTGTGTTCATTACTTTATGCTCATATATACTCACAAATGAACACACTTGCATAAGAACTTGTAGACTAGCCATGAATCTGTTTTTACAATTGGTATCAGAGCGGGTCCTCTTGGCAGAGACTCAACTTATTTTGGGTATGATCCTGGATTTGTGGCTAGTAGAGGTTATTGGAATTAGAAGAAGGTTTCGTGGTGCATAAGGAGAGATGTCTATTACTCAGAGCAACTGAAGCTGAAAATATGTTGATCACTGTTCATCATCAGCAAGTATGAGTTTTCCCATTATAAGAAGTCAACAAAATCTCAGAAGGGTGTTGTCTCGCAGTCTGAATCATTTATTAGCTTCTCTGGGTCTGACGGAACAAGTAAAAAAAAAAACAGAGAGAAAAAGGTTGAGAATCTACCTTGTCGTTTCGGTCTTGGTTGGTGTCAGAATTTAAGAACTCAAAGGCATCAGATACGTCTGTTACAGCTTCGAATCAGAAGTGAAGTTGGTGGTTTGCGGGTCAAGATTTAAGGATAAACTTATTTGACTGAGCACTGAGAGGCCATAAATTATCAAAAGCTCGAGTGGAAGAGACTTGGAGGAAGAAGAATCAGAGATTACTATTTTCCACGTTCCCTACATTTCCAAGAAGACTAACTGGTGTATATGGATTCAAAGTCATATGTTTTTTTGCTGTAAGGCTGGTTGCTTTTGCATTACTCTGCAGAAAAGCAACAACAATGGCATGTGAAGAAATTGAGAGCTGAGATTTTCACAATATATGTGAATAACATCTTGGGATTTTTGTCAAAACTGACATAAAACTTGATTTGAATTGCAAAAGTAAACCCAAACTTGAATCAAATGCAAAACTAACATAAAAGGCTATTGAAATTACAACCAGCCCCTTGTGAACAAAAAAAAAACGGAATTTTTTTTACGTTTCTAACCCCCGCAAGTCTTTGTAAAAAATATTTTGATAAGTGAAAAATTGAAATCATGTAATTAACGTATGTTTAAAGAAATATAAATTAAGATATAACAAAATTTAATTGTTTTCAACATAGATGAGTGAAAGTAGTGAGTCATGATATTCTTTGGTTTAGGTTTTGCCAACATATGTTGTAGTATTGTATGTGTTCTTAGTGTTAGATTTTGGAAAGCATAAATGTTTTTTTGAAAAATTTAAAATTGACCTAAGTGTATTTATTTCTGTGTATAGTAAACACTATTTAAGTATAATTTGATTTTATAACGTGGTTTGTTAGTTATTTTAGTCAATTTCGTTTAGGGTTTAGGGTTTAGGGTCTGGGACGACTTACTAGTAAGTCGTCTGGTGAATATTTACGGTAGACGACTTACTAGTAAGTCGTCTGATGCACGTTCAAACCGGACCGAACCTTTAGTTTTACCATTTTACCAATGTGCTTTTAAACATAACCGGATTTTTTACCGGGCATATATAAGATTTTTTTTTTTGGTTTACTGTTTCGCGAAATAGAAACTGTAACGTCATTCTCTCAAAGAGGCGATTTCGAAGGCGATTTCGAAGGCGATTTCCGACGATTCTCTGTAATCCATCATTCTCACAACCGTTTCTCACCGCCGTTATCACTGTCATTCTCACCACCTTTCTCACCGCCACTTCCTCTATTTCAAACCCTAGCGCCGTTTGTCTGTAAACCCTAGCGCCGTTTGTTTGTAAACCCTAGCGGCGTTTGTCTGTAAACCCTAGCGGCGTTTCTTTCAGAGGCGTGTCTGTAAACCCTAGCGAGGTAAGTTAAAACGTTGTCTCTTAAGTCCACCGTTCTCACCACCGTTCTCACCGCATTTCTTTTTGGCTGTCTATTTTGGCAGATTTATAACCGCTGTGTCGAAGGCGACTATGGCTTCTCTAAATTTTCAGGTATGCTCTAAAAATGTCTACTGGAAGTCTTGGAAGACTTATAATTAAGTCGTTTAGAAAGTCTTCCAGACGACTTAATTATAAGTCGTCTGGAAAGTCTTCCAGACGACTTAATTACAAGTCTTCCAGACTTATAATTAAAATGTTATACTGAGATGGTTGTCTTTCATTGTTTTGCAGACAAAAAAAATCGATATTCCAGAACTCCCCCGTAGGTTGCATACATTAGGGGAAGAGCCCCCAGCAATGAAAGCTATTTCTTATCATACGGATTGTACGAAGTTGCATAATGCTTTAAAGAATGCTCTTCATAGTGACGAATATGAAGAGCTAAAGGAGTCAAAGTTGGGAGTTTTCATCAAGTTTAAAGAGATCGGATTTGCTTGGGCTTCAAGGCTGGTGCACTACATGCTCGGATTCCAGCTGGACATAAAGAAGAAGTAAGAGCTGTGGAGTCTAGTTGGTCCAGAACCTGTGAGGTTTTCACTGTTAGAGTTTGAAAACCTCACTGGTCTAAACTGCGAGTACATAGAGGACCTTGAGAGCCCGAGGTGTGCTGTTACAAAGGAGATGGCTTCTTTCTGGGACATGTTGGGAGTTCATGTCGAAGCTGGGCCATCTACTGAGCAGATAATAGCAGCATTTGAGAGATGCGAAGGGTGGTCTCGGGAAGATCGCAAGCGGCTCGGGTACCTTGCCATCTTCACTGGATATATTGAAGGGAGAAAGTATTCAACCGCCACAAGGGTTAGTCTGGCAAGGCTAGTGATGGATTTAGAACGTTTTGAGAACTATCCATGGGGGAGAGTCGCGTTCAAGGTGCTGATGGACTCTTTGAAGGGCAAAGATATTTCGGGCTGTTACACTGTCGATGGGTTTATATAAGCTCTCTAGGTCTGGGTGTACACAGCTCTGCCGGAATTGGCTGCTAATTATGGTAATCCCATACCAAACAGACCGTCTTTACCGATACTGGCTTACATGGGTGGAAAAGGACGCAAATGCTTTAAAGATGCTATCTGCAGACAGGTATTTACTTCTATCCTTTACTCCAAAAATTAAGTCGTCTGGAAAGTCATCCAGTAGGAAGACTTTCCAGACGACTTTCCAGACGACTTTCCAGACGACTTATTTATAAGTTAATCCGTCAAATATCTAAGTTCATATCTTATATTTACTGCAGACTACGGTGGTGAACTTTGTTGAGAAGGACTATGGTGAAATGTTTCCAAAATGGGACTCTGATGCTGAGGACCTTCCCGCGGAGAACATAATTAAAGTTATGTTTAATCAGAGACTGTGGAAGTGGACCATGGATTGCTTTAAAGTCACTGGTACTTGGGTCAATACAAAGCCGGTGGTTGTGAGTCCATCAAAGAAAGCCATAGTTTTGGTAGAAGAAGAGAGTCCAAGACCTCTGAAGAAAGCTCGTAAAGAGGCTAAAAAGAGGCACCTGCAGAGGCACCTTCAGAGGAGAATGCAGGGAAGTTTGCAGAGGCTGGTGAAGAGGTTCGCACAGAGGCTCGTCCAGAGGTTACTACGACTGTGCTTGGGATGAGCAAAGAGGACCTTGAAAGAAATTTCAAGGACATATTTGATGCCATGAGGGAAGGGTTTGGGACGTGCCTTATGGAGATCAAGCATTTGTCGGAAAGGGTGGAAGCAGTGGAGAAGAAGGTTGGTATCACCAAAAAAGGGAAAGGGGCATCCTCTCAACCCACTACCTCTCAACCTAAAGGCACATCCTCTCAACCTAAAGGCACATCCTCTCAACCCACTGCCTCTCCCGGGGTTAGTGAAAGTGTTAACGGGGAGAAGGATAAAACACCTCTGGATGAGAGTGTTAAAGGGGAGAAGGATAAAACACTTATTGATGAGAGTGTTAAAGGAGAGAAGGATAAAACACTTCTTGATGAGAGTTTTAACGATGAGTCCGCATCTGAGAGCCTTGTTCTATTGGCCAAAAAAACAAGTTTCACTCCAGCAGAGAAACAGCAGCAGGTTGCTAGATATGAGGACAGGAGAGAAACTGCTTTGGCAATTGTCCGTCAAAAGACTGAGCAAAACAGAAAAGTTGCTGCCTCACAGAGATCTCCTTATACTGCAAACACGAAAAAACCTTCTAGAGGCTACAATCCCTTTGCACCACTTGACAGGAAGAAGTTGAAGGAGCTCGTCGAATGGTTGCAAACTGATCCGTAAGTGATTGCTTTTCGCATAATAGCTTCTCCCTATAAAAACTAATTGCTTTTCGTGTTTGCAGTCATTATAAAACACCTGTAGACAAGAAACCTCGTACAAGTCCGACTTGGTGGTATCACGTCCTTCGGAACCCCCTAGCTTGGCTGGAGGATTGTGTAAGTCGTCTGACAAAACTGATTAGTAGATTACCATAAGTCGTCTGGTAAGTCTTCTACATAGACGACTTACCATAAGTCGTCTGCGTAGAAGACTTACCATAAGTCGTCTGGTAAGTCTTCTACGCAGACGACTTATGGTAAGTCTTCTGGTATCTTATGACTTGTATTATTTTATACGCAGCATATGGATGCTTGGATCAATGTTTTGAGGAAGAGGCACCAGGAGACGCCACACCTTTTCAGGAGCGAGAGAATATGCTTCCTTGATCATCTTTTTTCTCAACAATGGAGATTTAACTACCAGGATTTTAAGGATTCGGAGCCCGATGTCTATGGTTTAGGAAGAAGACTTCCTGGTGGGGCGTGGGCTTATTATTCAGGCAAGTTACCATCATTTTGCAGGACGGACAAGGTTTGGGGGACGGATGTTGATGATATCTATTTGCCAGTGAACCAGAGCGACACTCATTGGATTGCGTTGTGGATATCGATCCCTAAGAGACACATAGTCGTCTGGGACAACATTCGTTCACATATCTCCCCTCAAGAATTGGATCTGATAATGGAGCCTTTTCTCCAGATGCTCCCTTATCTGCTTTTTGAGTGCGCATCCGTTTCTCAACGTGACCAGTTATCACTGGAGCCATTCACGTATGAGAGACCAACCAATATCCCTCAGGCCAGATCTGGTGATTGTGGCGTGTACACTCTGAGGTACATTGAATGTCATGCTCTTGGGATGCCATTTAACCAAAAAGACTTTGGTAAGCCCAACGCGAAGACTATGAGGGATAAGATGGCGATCGATATATTTAAAGAGCTTCCTGAGCAGCATGCGAAAGAAAACGATGACCTTGTAAAAAACCTTGGAACATATGATGTATGATAGATTAGGATTTATGTGTATTTGAACTTGTAATTTATGATAGATTAGGATTTGTGTGTATTTAAACTTCTAATTTATGATAGATTAGGATTTGTGTGTACTTGAACTTTTAATATAATTAGACGACTTAGCATTATATTGAACTTTTAAAGTAATTAGACGACTTAGCATTATATTGGACGACCTAACAGAATACTGGGCGACCTAACTAAACACAAATTCTTAATACATGACAATTAGACGACTTAACATTATATTGGACGACCTAACTCTGGACGACTTACTTTAAGGTCTTGTGGAAGAATAAACACTACACGACTAACTTCAAGGTCTTCTGGAGAACTAACCTTCTGGACGACTTACTTGAAGGTCTTCTGGAGGACTAACCTTCTGGACGACTTACTTGAAGGTCTTCTGGAGGAATAAACTCTGGACGACTAACTTGAAGGTCGTCTAGACGACCTTCAAGTTAGTCGTCTAAGGGTTCCTTACATTGTGGTTTCGTATGACCAGTTTCATTGCAATTTGAGCATCTATAAACCCTGTGTTTTTTCCTGGGTTTGCGTCCTCTCATCCTGGATAGCTCCAACCAGGATTGCCATCTTGATTTCTTCTGTCTTCCCGGACCACGTTTTACCTCCGGAGGCAAGCATGTGCGTACCTCAACTTGTTGTCCAACACAAGGATATATATTTTCTGAGTATCCTGCAAACAAATAATCCTTTGAGTATACTGGACTTACAAGTGTGGAGATATGCAAACCAGCATGTATTCCAGCAGCTATAGCATGAGAGCAAGGTATTTTCTCCACTGCATAAACACCACAATCACACTTTCCATGTTCCAAATCAACCACACAGTCCATTTTGCCATCTTTCACAAAGAATCGCCATCCATCAATTGGTTGAACCCTCATCGTATCCGCTATCTCCGATCGAACAGCAAGCAAGTATTCAACACCGCGACTGTGGTGACTTGGGAGACTCAA
Organism: Moricandia arvensis; assembly: GCA_905132765.1. Lineage (NCBI taxonomy): Eukaryota > Viridiplantae > Streptophyta > Magnoliopsida > Brassicales > Brassicaceae > Moricandia > Moricandia arvensis. Next base: position 93,424 of record CAJHQP010000829.1, on the reverse strand, counting down.
AGCATCATCTCTCCTTTTCCAAAACCACTTTCCTAGCTTCTCTCTTATGTACTCCAATAGGAACTGAATAGGAAATCCTCTAGCTCGCTTCAGTGCGGAATTAATCGATTCTGCGATGTTGCTTGTTTTTATGTTGTACCTGTCCCCCTGAAAATAAACCCTTGACCATAGTGTGACATCGGCATCCTCCAAATACGTTGCAAGGTCCGGGTTTTCACTCCGTATCTCAGCCATGTACCGGTTAAAATCTGAAACCGTATGGGCATAAGCAACACCTTTCACCAAGTACAAGAGATGTTTCCCTTTATACTTTTTGACAATGTTATCTTGAAGGTGATAATAACATATTCCTCGGGTTGCCCAGGGAAACACCTTGTCACACGCACTTTTAATGGCTGCATGCCGGTCGGAGACTATCACGAGAGGCTGCTCATCAGATAAACAACTAGCCAATTTTGTGTAAAACCATTCCCAAGAAGGGTCATCTTCAGCATCTACGATCCCAAAAGCCAATGGAATTATCTGAAAATTCTCATCTTGTGCGGTTGCAACTAATATAGTACCTTCATACTTCCCATGTAGGTGAGTCCCATCCACGACAATGACCCTTCTCTGATACTTAAAACCTCTGATAGAAGCTCCAAAAGAGAGAAATAGATACTTAAATCTTTTTTTAGAATCAAGTTCTATAGCTGTGATAGAACCGGGATTTTCTAAGGAGATTTGCTCGAGATATGATGGTAGACGCGAATACCCATCTTCTGCTGATCCTCTCACCAATATTTGTGCATATACCAGTGCTCTGTATGAAGTGGTGTAATCAAGCGTCATGCCAAACATGTTCTTCATTGCATCAGTGATATGCTGTGGATTCAACCCATCAATGATTCCAACACAATCAATGAAAAGCCTAGCAACATACTTCGGAGTACAGTGTCTCCGCTGAGCGATTCGGTCTCCCACTGAGCATGTATGTGTTTCCACATACTTTGTTACCCAAAACGTGTTTGTTCCATGTTTCACACTCGCTCTCATCTTCCATCCACAACCACTAACCCGACAGGTTGCCACAAAGAGAGTTTTCGTTGACTTATATATTCTGAAGGAGAACTTACGCTTAACTGCTGTCAACCGCAGCTCTGAAAGCAGTGCATCCTTGCTAACAAAACTCTGGTTGACGTAGATACTGTTACCATTCGATCTTTCTCCTTCAATAGCATAAGTCTTTTTGAATTCTTCAAAACACATATCATCATCTTCTTCCAAATCCTCATCTTTAACCTTTCCATAAACACTGTAATTCTCACCATTCTCGTCCGCTTCAGCAACAATAGAGATATCAACATCCTTCTCCCCATCATCCTCCTCCCCATCATCCTCTTCCCCATTATGATTCTCATCTTCAACCAAATCATTATCATTTTCAAAAAACTCATCAGCTTCATCATCTTCATCCTCCTCTTCCCTTTCCTCTGAAACTGTTTCCACCTTGCTATGGCTTGATACACAAAGCCGTACTCCATGCGTTTTGGTTATCTCGAGCAAGTTTCGAACTTGTCTATCACTTGTAACATGAATAGGAGGAGTGTCTTGAGCCTGCATCATTTCAGCTGGTAACAAGTAGGTTATCTCCACAGATTCTGTGCTCATGTCCAGGTTATAATCTTCTTGAACCATTGCAACAAGTTTAGCATGTATCGAACCTTCACTCAACAAAAATAGTTTCGCTCCTTTGGAATTATCAACCACAAAATCCCAATTAGAATCTTCCAAAAACCATTCTCCATACACTGCATGTAACTGACGCAACATCTGCAAAAATTCAAAATAAAACACAAGTTAACATAGAGAAAATGAAAGTTTACTAAACATTGACGCAGACGACTGACGGTTAAGTCGTCTGGAAGACATAGACGACTTACAAGTAAGTCATCCAAATAGGTCATTTTGCAATTGACTTTAAAATGGGACGACTTACTTGTAAGTCGTCTAGATTTGTTTGTTAAGAAAAAAATTCTAGACGACTTACTAGTAAGTCGTCCAGGATAAACGGGTTAGTTTTGCATTTGACCGATTTGTGTCAGATATTTGACTTTTCCTGGACGACTTACAAGTAAGTCGTCTCTAGGAAATCAAAAATTTCAATATTTTATTAAAGCTCGACGACTTACCTGTAAGTCTTCTCAGGTTATTTTGCAATTCGAAAATAAAATTTAAATATTTAACTTTTTCCAGACGACTTAATTTAAAGTCGTCTAGGTAGAGGACTTACTTGAAAGTCGTCCGAGAGAAGCAAGGTTTGACCAGAATCTCGGAAAAAAATCTGGACGACTTCGCTTATCCTGGACGACTTTCAGGAAGGTCCTCTACCTAGACGACTTCCAAGTAAGTCGTGTGGGAAAAGTTAAATATTTAAGTTTTATTTTCCAATTGCAAAAGTAACCTGAGACGACTTACACGTAAGTCGTCTAGCTTTAATAAAATATTTGAATTTTTGATTTCTCGGAGACGACTTACTAGTAAGTCGTCTCCGAAAAGTCAAAGATCTGACACAATTCGGTCAAATGCAAAACTAACCCATTTATCCTAGACGACTTACAAATAAGTCGTCTAGAATTTTTTTCTTAACAAACAAATTTGGACGATTTACAAGTAAGTCGCCCGTGTGCTTAGAAGACTTACCCGTAAGTCTTCTTCAGCCAGACGACTTACGGGTAAGTCTTTGACGCGAACAAATCTGAAAAAATTTTCAATTTCATACCTTTCACTAGTGAGATGACTTCCTAAGCACAAATAGTCCTCTCCAACCACCCAGAACCTCAAACGAAAGTAACCCACGAAGATTAGTATGCTTGAATGGCTCTACCAAGCATAAAAAATTTAGAATCAAAAGCTTGAATTTTTTGGATGAATATGGAGACAAAGTTAAAGAGATGTTGTTTTTTGTTCATAACATTTAGTGCCAATCAATTTTAGGTAGTGTCAATCAATTTTAGGTGCGTTAAGAGCTTCAAATTGGTTGTTCATGGTGGTTGTGGTATTGATGGCAATGACAATATTGTAAATATTTGAAGATGATGAGGTTGAGAGAGTAAAAATGTTATTTTGAGAAAAAAAACAAGAAAAAAATCAGTGGCATTTTCGTAAATAATGTGAACATATGGTGTGAATTGGACAAAAGAAATGACAAAAAAAAAAGGTTAGTTTTGTGTTTGACTTAGAGTTTTGAGTCAGAGGTAAGAAAGGCAGAAGCAAGACTATAGGGATTATGCGGAAGACGGTCACCTCACTGAAGAATAACAAAGGCGAGATCACATGGCAGGAGTATACCAAAATTTTCCACGTGTTTCACCAGTATTGATAAAAAGTTGACGATTGTTCTATGGAATAAAGCAAAGGAGTTAATTTCAGTCCATGAGACAAAAAGTTAACCTATCAAGATGCTGTTCATACATGTTTTTCAAATCAAGAGTGCATCAGAGATACTAGTGAAAGAAGATAGAATTTCTGTAGCAGATGAAGAACTGGCAGGTTAGAGCATAATCAGTGGCAAGCGAACATGGGGGAGCATAACATGAATGAAACTACAATCTGCTAAAAGAAAGCTTGTAGGAGTTGCGAGGTTTTCCAAGGTTCGACATAAGCTTTTTGCTCAACGTGTTAGATGGCTGCTCGAAGTTTTTTTGTAAGGAAAAGGTTACCTGAACCTTGAAAGGAGAAGTGAGACTTCTAATAGAATTCAGCCAGGGATGCACACAAATATGTCCAGGGAGAAGCAGATTTGAGACTCAATCTAACGTAGTCAGATGATGAGGGGAAGGAGATATATGTTTTCGATTCAACTATGCATCCAAGCAGAGGAGGAAAAGACATGTCATGTTGCTTGAATGATAATCTAAACATAAAAACAAGAAGAAGAAGTCAACAGGTTCAAGTACAATCAATGACATGAATACAAGGTGGAGTAAAGAGTACAAGTCTACACCAACACTTGTGCCAAGATCTATAACAAGGACTATGATAGTCAGCGATACTGTGGTAGTGGTTGAGACGAAGGGTAATAAGACATGATGATTAAAGGATGGAATCTCATAGTCCTGAGAGTTTTAAGAACGCTAGAGTCATGTTGATAAAGGTCTCCAAAGTTGCAGCAAGATACTGGAACTGTGTCGTTTTTTTTTTTTTAAGTGCAACACTGCAAATCATAAGGGAAAAGTGTGATGATACTCTTGAGTTTTGGTGTGATGGATCTTGTGACTCTTGGCTCTGGTTTACATGCAACTAGATGATATATGGCCTTGTTGCTGGTATCAGAAAGATCGGCTCATATTGGTGCGAGGTTCTTAGATTTCTAGAGGAAATCTGGGAACATGAAGAAGATGTGCGATCAAGATTCATAGCTGGATGCTAGCATAAACTCCAGAGATATTGTGTGTACTTACAACACTGCAAAACGACAAGTCTTTTGTTCTTGCCAGAACAAAATACAAAGATCTCTTGTGTTTAACTGATTGAGAATAGCTGAGATTTTTCTAAATCCTGATAACAGATGGAGAGGAGACTGTAACACGGTTTATGAGTTTTGTCAGTCAGTATCAGGATGAGTTGAATGATCAATGTTACAAAGCTGATGGAACATGAGAATTCAGTTCATAAAGCAAGGGCAGTATGATCAGAAGTACTGGTATTTATAAGAAGATGCGGAGATCCTATCAAGTTACTTGCAAAGAGGCTTTATGTTCTAAAATCTATCAAGAGATTCAGTACTAGTGTTGCAGGTGAATGTTGCAAAGACTAAAGGTAGATGTCATGGGTGGTCAATCCAGGTTCTCCAGAGTTGCAGAGAGGTGATTGGAAAGTGAATTTCTTGTGATTGGCTCATACTTTGTTCCTATGCAAGCAGATGGTTTTTACTCATGTGTGGATGTTCTGTTTTATAATCTGCTGAAAATGTGGAGTCACAAGTCATGGAAATGATGTTAAGTCTAAGAGAAAGCTATCAAGGCTTCATATTGTTTATTGTTGGTGATAAAAGTCTTGTAAAGCTCCTTGATTAAAAAGCTTATATTCAGAGCTGCAAGTACCGTCATGATCTCTAGAAAGGCTGAAGTTAATATTGATTATATTCAGTGAAGCATTCACAGGAAGTCATCTTGGAGCCTAAGGGAGCTAAGTGTTTACCGAATTGTCTTCAAGGTTGGAGCATCATGGTACGTTTCAGATTGTAGATTTCTGTAAATTACAGAAAACAGTAAGCAGTTTTATCAGCTTTCCAAGAATCTGAGTTCAAGAATATGAAATAGAAAGAGATCTATCAAGAGAGAAACAGAGAGGTTGTCTTATCTGAAACTGGTTTGCAAGTGGTTATCTTTAAGATGAAGAATCAGCAGAGAATTCCACATCTTGTGAAATTGTCTATATCAAAGCAGAGACTTTTTCAGCTTCTGGTTATCGTGTTATGCGAAAGCTATATATACCTTCGAGTGTAGGAGTCTAAATCTTGTTTGTACATGGCTGTCTATGGAGCTTGGTTTATCATGTGGAGCTTTTTTTTTTTTTTTTTTTGAGAATCTGACTGTGATTGAAGAAGACAAGAAACTTAAGTGTCGAGAGTGCCAGACAATTTCGAAGCACAATTGGTTTGTTTGTGAAACCAGTTAAGACTGAAAACCAAAAAGAATGTCTGAGACAGCAAAAGGTCATTTGTTTTGGTAAATGGTGAACTGCAGGTTTGTTAAGGGACAAGATCTGGCTGATATGAGTAAGGAGAAACTGTGAAAAAATGGTTTTTAGATCAAATGGTCTCTGAAATAAAGCGTTAAAGAGCATTCGATGGAAGAACCAAAGCGCTAAAGAAAGCTGCAGGTCTCACAATACTATTGCAGGTCAAGAAAAATGGAAAAAGTTTCCAAGAACGCATCAGGTTCTGCATCCTACATCACCGTTGCATAAAACCCTGCGATGTTCTGGTCATTTTCTTGCATCTCAGTTTTATGATTCAATTGGAAAAGAACAGGAGGGAGAGCCTGCATTGTTGATGCATTTAGAGCAAGCATTATCAGAGGAAGTTTACGAACCGGCTCCAGTTCTATTTTCCAAACGCAAGAAAGTGGAACTCTAACAAAGAATTGCTAGAATGAGGTTAAGAATGCTGGTGATGTGTAGAATCTATTATGTCTCCTCCGTTTCAGGTTCTTAAAATCTGAGAAGATGTTATGGTAATAAGTCTGTGATAGAGATGGTTTACTCAGAACTGCTACTGCATCAGAAAGATATTGTTCTGTGCGTACCACAGGCTTAGATCATGTTCTATTGGCGACAGCTGTGTCGATTTGATGTTAGGACAACTGACTCTAAGTGACTATCATCTAAGCAGACTCATATTATTATTAAAGAAGCTAAAGTCAATTTTCTGTCTAGTTTGGAGAATGCAGTGAAACGAGACTAATCGTAAGTTGCTAAATGAAGTATGTGGCTTTTGAATGAGTGTGAACTCAAGAGGGGGAGAATAAGATGCAGGGGGAGCATTGACGATAATCCAAGTCGTTGTGTGTGGTTGTTGCCTCAAAGGATGATCTTGAGTTGACACACTCGAACAAAAAGGGGGAGAATGAAAGTGTTATATCTTAAGTGTGTGCTTGGATTCTAAAACTCAGACAATAAGGGAAAGATTGAAGAGTTGTGTTGACTGAGTTTTTATATGAGTTCATAATGGATCATCAAATAGTTTCTGGAACTTCGAACGTAGTGAGATGTGAAGTTGCTAAGACATAGAAGTATGTGACATGAAGAACTGACACATACTACTTCATGTAGACAACGGTAGAACTGGACGATAGCTTGGAGAACAACTTAGAGCTGACTTGGACAATGCAAGAGACTGAGACATAAGGCTGCGACATATAATACAACCACGGTGTGTTGTTGAAGCAAGAACGTGATGTGGTACGTGAGTTGCGTCTGACTGGCATCGGGTTATTAGAAGAAGAAAAAAGAGCCATGTGGGTTTTATTATAAAGTAAGCCCAACTAATAAGAAGATATTAATGGGCTTGATGAGCTTAGGATTTTACTCGGTTGGAGTATAAAAAGAACGGGACGGTGACAAAATATGGTTATACGTCTAGGGTTTATTGAAGATGCACATGGATGTGTGTGACGTCGTCCTACCAAACAGTTGAGGTGTTGGTAGTTTTGTTATAAATAACTATACTCGTCACAGAAGACAAATGAGTAGTAGTTGCTCTTCATTGTAAACCTAGTTAAAAGTGGGGTCAGCACGTGTGTGTGCTGGTACCATAGAACAATGTTGGTTGTTTGTGTTCTTATCTAGTAAATGAGTTCTGGACGTGGTTCCGGAGATGTAGGAAACGAACTCCGTTAACTAATCTTTGTGTTCATTACTTTATGCTCATACATACTCACAAATGAACACATTTGCATAAGAACTTGTAGACTAGCCATGAATCTGTTTTTACAGATACTTCTTTTTCATATGGAATATTATCAACGGTATGATCCGAGACAGCTCGAGGCCATAACCGACAAAGAACCTGAAAGTTTCAAGATTCAGAAAACATAAGATTAAGAGAACAAGTGCTTGTGTATTAAGAGGAAGGAGAAACCTCACTTGAGTGCGACGTAGGTCAAGAAGAAAGTAGCGTTCTTAGGGAGGCTGAAATAGAATGAGTATTGAATGAATAGAATGTGTTATCCGATATGTGTGGCAAGTGCCTCTATATATACAAGTGAGAATGTCCTAAACAGATAAGGACTTTGAATAGTTAGATGATTATTTTAATCTAAGTAGGAATTATCCTATATAACATAATAATTATCTTATTACTCCCCTCAATTTGGAAGAGTGAGATTTCGAACACACAAATTCGACAAAAGATCTTCAAACTGTGGGCGTGGAAGAGCTTTAGTTAGGATGTCGGCAAGCTGGTTCTTTGAGGTGACATGCACACTTTCAATTAGTTTTGTCTGGACAGCATCACGTACATGATGACAATCTCACTCAATATGCTTAGTACGTTCATGGAACACCGGGTTCGCAGCTATATATATTGCAGACTTGCTATCGCATATTAGCCTCACTAGAGAAGGATGAGAAATGCCAAATGAATTCATAAGTTGCTTCATCCATTTGAGTTCTTTAAGTGTAATGGACATAGCACGATATTCGGCTTCAGCAGAAGATAATGCAACGATATCTTGTTCTTCGCTCTCCAAGTTACTGGTGAATCGCCAAGGAAGACGATGTAAGCCCTCAATGAGCACCGAGAGACCAGACATGCAGACCAGTCAGAATTGCAGTAGACAGTGATCTGAAGCGAGTCTGTTGCTTTAAAAATAAAAATGGTGTGATTTGGAGAAGGTGATAAACCCTTTAATAATTATCCCCTATCCCAATTACAAGTAGTAACTCCTCCATTTAAGGGTAAACTGATGGACGCTTTGGAAAGACACAAGTAGAACTTCAACAGACGCCAAGAGATAATCATCATTATATTTGAATAGTATAACTTTGCGTAGTTGGTAAAACTTTAACTGATTAAGATTGTCTAACTTTGTCGAACTAAGTGAAAATTTAACTCTTATTGATTGTAAGAATTTGATCTACTTAGTAAAAATTGGATTAAACAGTAACGAAAAGAAAAATTAAACGATTATTAGTCGGAAAGAAAAAATAAAAATGGTAATTATAAGGTTAATTTAATTGGAGAAAGTGATAAATCCGTGAATTTAATGATCCTCTTTCCCAACTACAAGTAATATCTCTTCCATTTTGGTGTGATTTGATTGACTAGGATTATAAGGTTAATATAATTGGAGAATATGATAAATTCTTGAATTTAATGATCCTCTCACTCAACTACAAGTAGTAATTCCTACATTTAAGTGTGATTTGATAGATGCTTTGGAAAGACACAAGTAGTAACTTAAACAGTCGCCGAGAGATAATCATCATTATATTTGCATAGTATAACTTTAAGTACGTTTTTAAAACTTAAATTGATTAAGATTGTATAACTTTGTAGAACTAAATGAAAATTAACCTCATGCTGATTGTAAAAATTTGATCAACTTAGTAAAACTTGGATTAAACTGCCACGAAGAGATAAAATAAAACGGTTATTAGTTTGAGAAAAAATGAAAATGATAATTATAAGGTTAATTTAATTGGAAAATGTGATAAACCCTTGAATTTAATGATCCTCTTACACTTCTCCATTTAATTACGATTTAATGGTCAAACACAAGTAGTAACTGCAACAGTCGCCTCTCTTGAGGGATAATCATCATTAGACTTTACTCTCTCTCTCTCTTCTGTAATGGCATTAAATTTAGTAATGGTTTTACTAAATCGTTTCCTTCACCCCTCCTTCTCTGCCACTAACATTTTTCTGCGAAAATCAGCAAAAATAAAAGCAAAGAAACAACTCATTATCTCTCAAATATGACACACTACAATATATATTCTGAGGTTGTATATAACGAGAGGATCATGGTGTGGCGTTTCAGAGTGAAAATACTCAGGATTCACTCGTTTTATTCCTATGTTACCGGTAGAGGACCCAGCTGGATTTATATCCTAGCGGATGAAGTTGTAAGTGTAAAATCATCATCTCTCAAGTATCTAATACATACAACAATGCAAGCTCAAAACTTGATACTTAAACTTTAATTATGCAGGGAACCAATATAGAGATGACCATTAATGAAGCAATTGTAGAGAGGTGAGCGGGCTTAGAGAACCAAGAGGAAAAGTGGGTAGAAATCTCTCGGGTAAAATTTGGTCGTGCCTTTCTAGTTTTCAAAGCAACAAACTCTCCATTCAGACTAACAACTACGTGTTATACTCAAGTCCACATCATTTATCCTCTAAAAAATCGGCATTACATGAAATTCAAGATTATCCATGAAATCTCTCACATCAAAAGTAGGGACAAAAACTATCTCATAGGTATAAATGCTAACCACTAAAATATATTTCAGATATATAGATGTAAGTAACAGAAGCGAAAACACTTATCTGGTAGATATAATGGAATTGTTCTTCAACATGAAAGCCTGATATAATGGGAGTTGTCTTCAACACGGAAGCCCATTTTGATGACTCTGAAAAGCTAAAGAAGGTATTATACATTAGGGACAACATGTAAGTAGAAAGAAACATATGATCACAACCAAATGTTTACATTACTGTAATTGACACACATTATTTTATTCATAATAGTGAGAGACAGATAAAATGTGTGGCAACTAGCGGTCATACTTATGCCTTTCGGGATGGGTTTGAAAGGAGAAGGGATGGTGGAGAGATGATTGTGGTCCTTAATATGTGGAGGATCTGAGAGTTTATGAGTAAGTATATTATATTATGTGTTTAGTTTTAAATGTGTTAGTTGGGTAAAATGTTTTCTAAACTCATTTATACATGTTGTTTTGGTGATGTTGATATATGGATTGAGACCAATGGTGGATTATTCGACTTCAGATTCAATCCGCGTTTTCTGGAGGTTGATGAGTTCAGTCAATCACTACTTAACATTGACCCTTTTGTTCAGAGACACGGGGCTATCGACCCTTTGTAATGTTTTATCTTATGTTTAATGTTGTTGAAACTTGTTGGTATGTCTATGGTATATGAATGTTGAATGCTCTTAAAACTAATGTTTGTGATAATGTGTCTTAAAACTGGTTTGTGTGTGTCTTATGTTAAACCTCAAAAACCTTGTTCTAAATAGGGCACACTTCGGCAAAGTTTTACTTTTGTAATTGCCTAACTTCGTGAAACATAGAATAACTTAAAGTTAGTGTTTTTATAAATAGCTCAAACTTCAGAAACTTATAACTTGAAGTTTGTGCTTGTTCTAAATAGGAATAACTTTGCCAAGTTTTACTTTTGTAATTTTCCTACTTCGTAAAACTTAGATCTTGAAGTTAATATTTGCATAAATAGGTCATAATTTGGTAACAGTTTACTTTTATACTTGTCCAACTTCATAAAACTTAGAATAACTTGAAGTTCGATTTTTCACTTTTTCATTTACTCTTGTACATCCAAATTTCTAGAGCTAAAACGACAACATGAATAAAACAACCTCCTAATACCATTATCTTAGGCCTAATTTTGGGACCTTCACTCCTAATTGTTGCTGCTTTGATAACTTGAACTTCTTCATCTAGCACTCAAACTTGGTAGTCCAACCGCTTTGTCTCATCGGTGAAAGCTTCATCGACCCATTTGAAGACGTGATTTTAGTTTTTAAGCTAAAACATTTTGTTCAAAATTTTTATCAGACAACTTAAACGAACAAGGACCGAAAGTATCAAAATTGGCGGGAAACAATTTTCAAGGCTTTTCGTGGTTAAGTTTCACCAAGTTTGAAGTTTTACATAAAACTTCAAAATTTTACTTTCTTATTTTTTTTGCATTTATCTTAGTTTTACAGTACTTGAATGATTTTTAATGGTTATACCAATTATATTTTGTTTTCTAGATTCATTTCTCATGTCATCATGTAAAAATATAATTGATTTCATGACATATATAAGTTTTGTAATGTAACAAGGTGAATATTCAAGAAAAATCTATAAGAACAAAATGTTATTTCTATATAAATACTAAAATAAGTATTGGGATGGATAATTTAATAATTATGATTAAATCATAAAACAATTAAATCATGAAACAATTAAATGATAAAAATCGTATGTAACTATTTTACTACTTGCATGACTTATTAACAAGTTTGGAATTTCGTATCTTTAAATTTGTATTTTTATAAATTTTACTTAGTTTACATATCTTAGTTATATCAGTAAAGAAGAAAGTTTCATTTAGTTGTACAAACATAAAATAGAAGTTTCAAAACTGAAAGGTTTACAACCAACTTCCTCTTCTGTTTTTTGTGTGGATGTTCTTTGTGTTCCTATGCTTCTCCGTATCCACTCTCACTTTCACTATAGTTCCTACCATATGAGCTTTCTTTCTCAACTCTTGATATTTGTCCGGTTATTATAACTATTTTCAATTTTTTGATGTCTTCTACATGCAAAATACTTCTTCTTTCCTCTCTATCCACTGATGTTAAATAAACAAAAACATATTCATCATCCAAAATATATGATTGCCTCTTAGGTTTCACCATAAGTGGAATTAAACTAAAATTCAGCATCTTCGTAAAGGATTTATGACCATCTTCTTGCATATCATCTCCATCAATAACGAATAAGTGATCTCCTTCACTGATGATGTCTTAAAGGATATAACATGCAAACGATCATCGGTTGGAATCCAATCACAATCATCTTCGGACTTCGAATAATGTCCATCATAATCAAAGTGTATGTTTGTAGAAGAAGAATACATTGTCTGCAGTAAAAAAATTAAAGATAAACCTGGTTATTAAAGTTATACAAAGTCATACATAGTTATACAGTTATGCTACTAAAGTTATACTAAGTTATACTTTCTTACACTTGTCAGCAACCAAGTTTTACAGTTTTACCGTCTAATATAACCAAGTTTCACAGTTCTAGCTGTTTCTCCTCTTCACTTCAAAATAATAATCAGCTTTGATTCCTGACATTCTATCATTTCTTCATGATTTGTTTATCAAACTCCCTAATAGACAGACCATCCATACTTTATGATCCTCAATTAGTTTATTATGAACATAAATATGAAATCTTTTATCTAATATCACAATTTAACTACAAATATTTACAACAATTTAAGATACAAACTAAGAGAATGCCTTACCCGAAGTTGAATTGAGCTGAGTTAGAAATTAATAACTCAATGATCCAAGCGAGGAAAGATCGCGAAGAAACCGAGTTAATTTGAACTCAGTTTAATCCTTTTGATGAAAGCGAGGAAACAGTTTCCGACAGAGAGAAAAAAGGAATGAGAGAGAATAGGCTCAGGGAATAAGGAATGTGGGTCTCGATGAGAATGGAGGAGCACTTTCAACAGTAACCATTAATATCAAGAATATGAGAAAAGAGAGGAGTATGCGAGAATTAGTAAGAGTATAACAGAATAGATTTTCCCTCATTAAAAGCATCTCAGATTATTCCCCTTTGTAACTTCACTCTATTTCAAAATAAAGTAAAAAATAAGTTTGTTTTATAAATAAAATATATATTTTTTTGTTTTTTAACACTACTTAATTCATTCATTCAGTTTTGTTCATATACAATAAAAGAGAGAACTTAACATCCTCTATAAAAGAAAAGATAAAGTACGATAGCAGAAAAATAATTCAGATAGATCTCTTTCAAAAGATGACAACGAACTCGAGACAAAGTTTGAATGTGTCAAAGAAGCATTCACAACAAAGTTGGACAGCTGAAAAATAATCACATAATGTGACGTTCAGAATCAACTCTCACCAACAAAAAAATACTGAAGTATTCTCGATTGTATCTTGTGGTCCCATAACGACCGATACACAAGATGACAAACCGGTGAGTAAACTAAAGTGATAGTTCGTTAATATGCCCAAAAATATATCTTTTAACAGAATGGAAGCATGGTTTTAAACTACTCTTCTTAGTAGAGAAACTAGGTGAAGTCAGAAATAAACACACTAAATCCACCAAAATTTCTTCTTAAGAAAAGATATGACAATAATCACATAGTATGGACCCCGAAAAATACATCAGAAATCTCTAAGCTATCCACACACACCAAAATCTCTAAGCTACTCCCTTTTCTATTTTATAATAGATTAAAAATGAATTTACTCAATAAATAGAGTAATGTTTTTTTGTAACACCACTTTATTTATTCATTTAATCCTTTTCGGATACAATAAAAGAGATAATTTTACATCCTCTTTGAAATAAAACATAAATACAACCGCGGATAAAACTAATTCAATTACGTGTGACCAGAATAACATACTCACCTCTAATAAATGACTAACCGTTTAGGAAGATCAATCCCAGTAGGATCTTAGGCAAGGATACCCCTTGTCTCCTTTCTTGTTTGTCCTATGCATTGAAGGGTTTATCTATTTAATCAACAAAGCTGAGATGGAAGGATTATCGAAATAAATTAAGTTCTGAGATTAGGGTCCAATGATTCACCATTTTTTATTTGTCAATGATAATCTTCTTATTTGTAGGGTGAACGAGGACCAAGCAGTTACATGATACAAGTAAATCTGATGAAGTCGGCTTTTACTTTTGGTTCTAAAGTTTTGTGTGCAGATTAAGGTGGTGATCAAGCAGATAACATGAATATCAAAGGAAGGAGGAACAAGATCATACCTAGGACTGCCTGAATGCTTCTCTGGTTCAAAAGAAATGATGGATCACATTTATGATAGACTCAAGGATAGACTTTATAGTTGGTTTGCAAGGTTGTTGTCCAATGTGGAAAGGAGAAACTCTTGAAAGCAATGGTAATGGAAATGTATATCTACCTTATGTCATGCTTCAAGATGACAAAGAAATTATGCAAGAATCTAACGAGAGTAGTGACAAATTTTTGGTGAAACTCTTTTGAATAAAAAAGAAAGAATCACTAGTTACGCTGGACTAACTTATGTTAGCTAAAGGTACAAGGTGGTCTAACTTTTAAAGATATTCATTTGCTCAATCAAACTCTTTTGGAAAAGCAATCTTAGAGAATTCTAGACAAGTTGGAATTCTTGTTTGCCAAAGGTTTTAAGAATAGGTATTTCCCTAATGGAGGTTTATCTCTCAGGAAAAATGGGTTCAAGACCATCTTATGGATGGAGGAGTATTCAGTTTGGAAAAGAACTTTAGTCGAGGGACTCAGAAAACATGTCAGCAATGGAGAAACTATTGTAGTGTGGACAGAGGAATGGATTGATGATGAACCAATGAGACAACTTCTAATGAAAAATATCTTGGGTTGTTAGAACTTAAGGTCAGTGATCTAATTGACATTTTTTGAGAGGTTGAAATTTGGTAAAAATTGAGAAATTGTTCTATGAGAAAATTACAAAGATGAAATTTGTTGTGAAAGAGGAAGATTTTTGGGTATAGCTCCACAATAAAGGGATGTACACTTTCAAGTCTGGCTACTGGATGATCAGTAGAGCCACAATATCAGAAGTTCGCCAACAAAAAGCAATAATCTCTTAATGAGCTAAAACATACAACCTGGTAGGTGGTTACTTCCTCTGAGATTAGATCATTCATGTGGAGGGATCTTTCAAATGAAATACCGATTGCGGAACTCCTCCAAAAAAGAAGTAAAGTTGATCCATGCTTCCAGCTATGTGGTTACAAAGGGGAATTGATCAATCACATATTGTTCACTTTCTCTATTGCTCGCCAAGTGTTGGTGTTGTGTGATATTCATATACCTCAAGATGCTACAAAGTAGGATTTTTTCTCAAATTTCCACTATATTTTTACCTTTGAGAATAACGATTTCATTCCAAAATAAATCAAAAGATGTTATCCCTGGGTCATCTGGGACTTGCGGAAAAAAATAGAAATGTTTTCCTTTTTGAAGAAGAGGTGTTTTCAACCAATGAGTTAGTTGCCAAAATCAAAAAGGAAACTGACTTAAGGGTTCTAGCACATGAAAAGGATATATAGATGGATAACATCATGATGGTGGAAGAGGAAGAAGGAGCTAAAAATAGCGTCCACCAGGTAAATTTTGGGTAAAATGCAATATTGGTATGTCTTGGAAATCAACAATTCAAAGAAGAAGAGCTTCTTGGGTTTTGCGAAAAAGGATTAAAATTTCTTTATTGCATAACAGGAGAGCTATTTAATTTGTCCCAAGTTTACATGAGTTGAGATTTATTGTTTTGTGATGGACTTTAGAATGTACGGTTGAGCACAAACGGAACAAAGTGATTTTTGATATGGAAGATGCATGTTTATTTGGCACGATATTGAGACCAAAAGTGATATCTTGTTATTTTGATGAGTTTTAGTATTAGTTTTTAGTTCATTTAAGTCATTCTACTATGCATTTAGGTGTATGTATTTGCATTTGCATGAATAATTACTATAACATTGTTTAAATTGCACATTAAAAGTTAGGGAGAAATCATGAGGTATGCTTGTAAATTACAAATTTACTGGCCGATTTGAAAAAAAATCAAGATATGAGGGACCATTGTGCAATTACGAGGAGGTCTAGTGTGCTCAATCGAAAGTGTAGGGGGCGAAATTAAGGACTAAACTTCACGTTTTAAAATCATGGGGCCAATTCTAGAGCCAACTAAAATTTAAGGACATGTCTTGCAAATTTAAAGAAGCCACCATTGAAGAGGAGAACGCGCCTTCTCCGCCGCAGTCTCACAACTGCAGCTCTCGAAGCACGCCGCGGAATGTTGGCAGGGATCCAGAGGAGAGACACCGCAGACACACAATACAAACTGAGCTTGGCCACAATGGAGAGGATGTCGCTGTGGGATGTTGTCGCAGGTTGAGGCGGCCCATTTTTTCGTGGCAAAGGGAGGCTTGAGGAGATGACGAGGGCTAACGCCGCGGCTTGGAGAGGTCCACAGAACAGGACAGTGGAGAGCTCACCAGGACGAAGACCGCAGGAGACCACCCAGACGAGGCATGGAGAAGATGCTGGAATGCGGTCACAAACGTCGTGTTAACCCATGTTTTTCCAGTTAACCCGATTCGATTTTTGAACTAATATATATATATTTTTATGGCCAAAATCTAATCTATCTTTTTTCTCTTAAGAACTTGTAAAATCTTTGTAAAAGCTTGCATCTTTTGAGTGTTTTAAGCGAACACTTCATTTGATCTTGTGTTATTTGTGATTATCTACCTTTATGTCATGATTACAATTAAACTTAACATGTGTTTAATTATTCTTATGAATATTAGCAAGTATCCATTTTGTTATCTATGTGTTAGGTAGATTAGGGTGATTAAGTGAATGTTTAGGATGTTTATTACTCAGTTAGCATTGTGTATGACTTATTAAGTATTCTTAATGCTAGATTATCTTTGATCAAGTTGACTTAGAGATTAAGTGATTTCATGTCGAAATGTATTAAGTGAAATGCTTGAACCAACTTAATATTGTCTTTAATATGTTTTGCCAATGAGAATTGATGTTATAGATATTAAATGGTTAGTAGACTTGTGGTTTATGCATGATTGATTGTGTTATGCCAATGAGAATTGATATTTAATGTACGATTAACATAGGTATTATTGTCGCGGAAGTGACTAGTCTAATTGAATAAGTTCTAGAGCTATAGATTTGTTGATTGTTTTATTTGAACATCCTAGATTGAACTTTGACCACCATATTTCAGTTACCTTAGCCTATGGCTTCATCTTTATCATTTAATTGAAGTTTGATTCTTGCTCTTGTTCTTTTTGTGAAATTGAGATCATCTTATTTAGTCTTGTTAGAATTGTTACTTCTTACTTATAATACTTTTCATTGTACTTAGATTGGACAACGAAATTGCATTCTCTTTGATTAAGATGATCCTATTTTGGATAGACACATCTTGTACTACATTTCATAGAGGACTTTTTCCTTAACACAATACATGGGCAACTTTCAAACTTCAGAGAACTGAATTCCTGAGAAGACTAACAAATATTGAATGTTGGAGAATATAAGATGAAAAAGATAAACAATATATTGGTTCTCCTCATTGCCCAAAGTGTAACAAGGTGTGAAAGTTCTAGAGAGAGAACATATTTTGTCCAAAATCTTATTTTATATTTGTTCTTCCTAGTATAAAATATATTATATTCACGTCTAATTTTCTACACACATAGAGAAAAAAATGGAAATCCACCACGTCCTAAAGTTTGTTTTTTTTTGTTCATTCAAGATTCTACTTAGGGTATCGATGAAATTACTAAAATGAGTTTCTTGAATATGTAGTATGTTGGGGGTACGGATCCAGGTATGTCGGTTAGAACGATAGCGGTTCTTATCCTGATCGATGGATGGTATGGATAACTGGTCGATATCAGATCCGGAACCGATATGCAACCTGAAATAAATAAATAAAATGCAAAGATATAAGAAAAAATATGAATAAGAGATTGTTAGGATGATTATGATATAATGGAGATGAAATGATGGATTGATGGGGATTGATGGTCGATGGATGATTTGTGATAAAGGATTGATTCATAGAGATGAGATCAAGTTGATGGTCGTGTGAATCCCTCAACTAGATCAGTTGATGGAATGATGAACGATGATGGAATTAATCTTGATGGACGTGTGCCTTTCTCAAGTCGGATCATTGGAAGGAAAAGGGACCGATAGTCACCAAAATTTCTATGGAATGAAACTTGATAAGACAAGAGTTTTCTGTCAAAGTTGCTTCTCACACGCACTAGAAAGACTTAAGATTTTTCAAGAAAATTCATTTGTATATTGATGTGGGGTAAAAAAAATATAAAACCACTTATAGGGAACTTATATACTTTTCCTTTTTGGTGTGCCCTTCTAGGGTCTTAAAGAAAAACGGCAATGATTCCATTTAGATCTAAGAAAAAGGCTAAACAAATATCTTAGTTTCTTGGAATCGGTAATTAGGCTAAACAATGAATTAAGTTCTTTCTTGCAAATAAAAAAAAAACAAAGCAAATACAATAAACTTGGTTAGAATTTACAAGAAAATGAATGTCAAAATGATTCCTTATCTAGTTGAGTAGGTACCTCCATATTAGGTAGGTTGACAAAAACTTAAGTGGGTGAAGATAAACATGGACAACTTGATGAATCTGAGTGAATGGTGAAAATGGTTCCAGTTTGAGTTTGGTCATTGGTTGAGAGGAGGATTGGACTGACTTGATCTTCAACCTTGGTTGAACCGATTTGATCTTGATTGTTTAGTTTGTCGGTTTGGTCTTGATTCATAATCTCTTAGACGTCTCGGGTGAATCTTTCATGTATGATCTGAGAAGTTGATCAAGTGGTTGGGTTTTTTTGTACCAAGGAAACTTCAATTTGGGTTATCACATCATCCCCTCCGTCTTGAAAAGGTTATACCCTCAAAACTTCATCATCATTTGCAATATAAGGAGCCATATAAGAAATGTTGAACATTGGAGAAACCTTAAACTCACCTAGAAATTCTAGCTTGTAGGCATTGTTGTTGATCTTCTATAGTGACTCAGAATATACCATATCCTCATGGGGATAGCTTGGAATTTCTTTCCTCATGGAACCTCTCTAGTCTCATGTGGAGCCACACCCAATCAATTGGTTCAAAGATGACTTCTTTTCTACCGTGGTCGAGTTTGGTTCTGTTTTTCTCAGCATTCTTCTCCAAATTCTTCTTAACTTTTTGGTGAAGCTTCGGGACAAAATCTGCTTTCAAGGAACCTTCTTGGCTGCCATAAACGGCTAATGGTAAGGATATGAAGTATAGAGGAGTCTCAGATTAAATCCATAGACAACTTCAAATGGAGAATTGTTAGTGATAGGATGTTGTGCATGATTGTAAGCAAATTCAATAAATGGCAAGAAAGTTAACCAATTTTTAAGTTCTTGCCAATTGTGGCTCTCAATAATTGAGAGAGGTACTGTCCACTAAATCTGTTTGACCATAAGTATGAGGTTGACAGGTGGTCGAGAAGAGTAACTTGGTTCCAAGTTTCTTTCAAAGTGTTTTTCAGAAGTGGCTAAGGACCTTTGAGTCAAAATCTGAAATAATGGCATGGAAAATATCATGTACAGGTACCACCATTAATGAACAGGTCGACTATTTATGTTGCATCAATGGTCATATCACATGGGATGAAATGAGCCATCTTGGAAACTTGTCCACAACTACAAAATATAATCTTTGTTGTTTATCTTAGGAAAGCTCATAACAAAGTACATAGAAATTCCACCCATGGTGCATAAAAAATATGTAAAGGCATATGTAAACTGAATGAATGTGACATGGAATTGGTTTTCATGAAAACGGTACACTGAGCACATAGGTTCTCGACATATTGCCTCATTTGTGGCCAGTAGAAATGGCCGGTTAGAACATCTAAGGTCTTTTGTTGACCAAAGTGCCCCATCAACCCTCCACCATGTACCTCTCTGGTCAGAAAATCTCTTATGGATCCTTGCGGGATGCAATGTATTTTCTCCTTGAACAATAACCCATCATGTTTATAGAATGGGCCGTATGCTCCTTTGGTGATATTACTGAAAATTTCTAAAAGTTCATGGTAAGTACCATTTAAATTTTTAAGATTTCAAAACCCATGATCTTAGCTTCTATGGAGGTGATGAGAGTGTATATCCTTGAAAGTGCATCGTCCACCATATTTTCTTTGCCCTTCTTGTATTTAATCACATAAGGAAAAGTCTCCATAAACTCCAACCATCTAGCATGTTCTTCTTGAGTGTGTTTTGACCTCTCAAGTGCTAAGTGTCTCATGATCTGTATGAATAACAAACTATTTAGACGAAAATTAATGTTACCAAGTTTCAAAAGACCTTACTAAAGCATAAATCTCTCTGTCGTATGTGGGATAATTGAGTGTTGCTCCACTCAATTTCTCACTGAAATAGACTATTGACCGGCCTCCTTTGGTAAGCGCAGTACCTATCCCGGAACTCGATGCATCACATTCAACTCAAAGGTCTTATCAAAGTCAATAAGTTTAAGAGCCACTGCATGAGTAAGACTATATTTAAGCTCGTTAAAAGCTTCTTCTTGGGTGGTCCTCATGTAAAAGATACATTCGTCTTGATAACTGAGGTCATGGGTAAGGCTATTGTGCTAAATTCTTTCACAGATCATTGGTAAAAGCTGGCCAAATATGAAATCTTCGCACATGGCCTATAATGGTTTGTGTGGGCCAATCTTATATGGCATTAGTTTTTTTATTATCAACTTTTAGTTCCTGTAAACTCAAAACAATTACTAAAAACACTAATTGATCATTGCAAAATACATTTTTTAAGATTACCATAAAGACCAACATGTTCAAGATGTTGGACATGGTCCCTAGACTTTACTATAGATCAGTATATCATCGAAATAAACCACTACAAACTTACTGATGTAGCATCTCAACAATTGATTCATGAGTCTCATGAAGGTACTTCATGCGTTGGTGAGGCTGAATGGCATCACAAACCATTCATACAATTCTTGATTGGTTTTGAAGTTTGTCTTCCACTTGCCTTCTTCTTTCATGCACATTTGGTGGTAGCCACACTTGAGATATACCTTAGAAAATATAATAGACCCACCTATCTTATCCAATATATCATCTAACCTTGGTATTGGATATTAGTATTTGATGGCAATGTTGTTAATGACTTGACAATCCACACACATTCACCTAGTTTCATCCTTCTTGGGTACCAACATGACGGGTACAACACATGGACTAAGGCTCTCACAGATGAAGACTTTGCTCATGAGCTCATGGACTTGTCTTTCCAATTCTTTGGCCTCTTTTGGATTAATTTGGTAAGTTGCCTGGTTTAGAAGGAGTGCTTCTGGTATGAGGTCGATCTGATGTTCCATCTCTCGAATGGAAGGTAACCCAATTGGTATTCCATCAGGGAACACGTCCTGGTACTTTTCGATGAGGTTTCCAATGTCAATTTACCACTCCTTAATTTCAGAACCTAAAAATATACCTTCTTTAAAGACCACTACTACCACTTGTGTCTGGTGATATAAGACTTAAGAACTGAACCAGAAGTAATACAAATGTTATTCTTACTTACCTTGTTGCGTTTTTCATGGTTTTTTTGTATCTCAGGAACCTCATTTGGACTTAAAGGTGCTAGGTTGTGCTTTGTATCTGAAGCTATAAATGTTGGTTCGATCATGATGGATGGTCTCTTTGTCAAATTGACACGGCCTCCCTAGGATTTGATGACCATCTTGCATTGGAACCACATGACACTTGACTTGGTCATTGTACTTCCCTAGACAGAAGGAGACAACAACTTGATCGGCTATCATTGGCCCAGTCTCATCACTAAGCTGATAGAACTGATTTGATCATTACAAATCTTCAGGCGTTCGAGAGTTGTTTCTAGCTCCATTTAGCTGCCTCCCAAAGTGTTTCGGAAATCCGAGACATATTAATTATCTGACCAAAAGGCGACTTCATATTTTTTAAAGACTTCCTTCAGCGCATCCACACACTTGAGTGTTATTTTCCCAAATAATATTGTATTGTCTGCAAACAATATGTGTTTTATTCTTGAAGATGCTTGTGTAACTTGAATACCAGAAACAGAGCCTCGTCGTTAAGGCGCTATGCACAAACCAGACAAGATGTTGCTACATATGATCAAAATATTCAAGGATAGCAGGTCTCCTTGACGAATACAATGTTTAGGAATAATGTGTCTCGGAGCTTCCCCGTTAATCAGAACTGAGAACATGACAAAGGAGATGCAACTCATGATCCACAAGCACATCTTTGGGTGGAACCAAATTTCTTTAGTACCTCAGCAATGAATCCCTATTCCAAGCAATCATAAGCTTTGCTCATGTTGGTTTTAATCGCTATGGAGAAATTTTTCAAAGCCCATGATTTCTCTAAGAAGTGAACTGTTTCATGAGTTTATCATAACATTGGCGGTCATTTCTCTTCCGGGCACACATGCAGACTGATTCTGAAAGATTATCTGATTCATGATAGGTTTTATTCGTTTCAATGATGTTGGCAATGATATAGTATTAGATGTTACATAAGGCGATAGGTTTGTAGTGTTTTGGGCAATGAAAATATTCAATACCAATCGCATATATGTGTGGTTAATGTTGTTTGGCAGGATTTCATCGCTAAATAATACAGTAATCTCGGCTACAATGGTGGGTCCAAAAACATTCCAGTTTGTGCGTAAGAGGCAGGTAAATAAGTCATCTGATATAGGGGCATTGTTTGTATGGATTGAGAAAAAGGCATATACGATCTTTGTTCGGGGAGGGCATCTGAGTGAGCATCTCATTTGTTTCATCGTCAACCATTGTATCAATTGCCTCCTCGACGATGTTTGTAGTGTAAAGCTGTTTGATATGTGAAGAGCTTGTCGAAGTAATCGGATATGACCTTGGTAATTCATGCACCTTCGAATACAGCCTTTCCTTCACCATCTTCAAGGACTGAAAATTTTCTTGGAACACTTTGTTGTCATGTTGTGGCATGGAAGAAGCCCGTGTTTCTATAATATATCGGTAGTGATAAGGTTCAACTTATTTGTCTCCAGTATTCTTCCTCTTCATAATAATATTTCTTAATCAGTCATTCGGTTGCCTCAGATCTTTTCATAGCTTCCTTGAGTCATTTATTCTTTCTTTTGTTAGTAGCTTAGATGTTCTCATAGTATGTAGTTCTATTGTGATCTTCCCAGCCTACATCCTGCAGTTTTTATTCCTTGTGTCTTGATGTTGTTCCTAAGCTTCAACAATGATATTTCTTACCTCTTCATTCTTGCATAAGTGTTGATCATATCAGAACAGGAATCTTCTACTTTCTGTCAGGTTCAAACATGGTGATCAAAGGTCGGTGTTCAGAGCCTTTGAATTCCAAATATGAGCATCTTTCAGAGGGGGATAGTTCGGTCCATAAGCTCGGGAAAGTAAATGTATGAAACCCCTCCATGAAAGTAAATTATCAGAATTTTGGAGATCAAAAAGGTCACACTAAGACATAAAGTTGCGAAAATCAAAAAAAGGTTTCATTTTCTCTCATCGGTCCCCCTTATTTATTTTTGTTCTAGTCGATTATGTCATTGAAGTATCTAGTTGGGCACCAAGGATTGTTCCGTAAAATTCAAATCATGCTTAGTTGATTCTAGATTTAACTCTACTTTTTTAGGAGCTATGTAAGTGAAAGTGGCGTATAAAACCTTGTTTTCTACTTTATTTCAGAAGCAGTGAAGTTATCACATGAAGACGATACAATGATTTTGATAGTGGTGTTCCAAAATAAGGTTAAACCTCACTCTCCAAGACTCTGAAGAGGTTCATAGAATTCGGAACTGAAGTTTGGAGACTCTAGCTTCTTGTCCACAAACTCTTGGGATTATTTGTTTCCATTAAGAAGATGATGTCGGGCGCTTTCTATTTGGTTAATGCCAGCAGTCTCTGAGCTGTAATGGGATTCTAAAACTCAGCATTCCATATTGGAATTTTTAAGAAAGAGAGTTGGTTGGATTGTGAAAATACGCATTCATTTGTGTTATTCTTGGTGCTGGTCTTAATGATTGCGCACTCAAGATTTTGAGCTGTTCCTTAGTGTAGATGGTTGTCACGCTCTCGGAATGGTGGATCTCTGGTTGGGTGTGTTTCAATTCTGATTGTTTTATTTGGAGACAACAACAGTCGACGAGCTTCCAATTTTTCTGATCTTGGGGAGTTTTGTATTGCATGCACTTTCCTCTTGCGTGAATCCAATCCCATTAGAAGATTACTTTTGCTGGTAGGTTTTCTTTTCCTGGTGGTCGGCCTCGGTCCTTTGGATGTCTTGTGAGACGAATTTCATTCTCTTCTAGTTGAGGATCGAGTTCTAGTTGATTTATTATCTGTGAATGTTGTCTCTGAACTTCCATTCAAAGCGCACGGGCTAGGATATGGCTGCAGTTTCTGACATCATCTCGTGAGTCTCCCCTTCTAGCACTCTCTACCTATGTGATGTGCTCTCAATTGGATCAGGATTTTTATGTATTGAATAATCATCTCTTGTAGTTCACTGAGAATTTCATCATAAGTTTGGCGTATTTCAGGTGGCAGAGTTGTAGATGGGAGGAGAAACTTTTGGGGAGTTATATCCATAAGTGGTATGTTCTCCAGTTGTTCCACTTATTTAGAGTATGGTTTTCCTCTGCAGATGAAGTTATTGTCTACAGTTCGCATATTCCTAAAAGATAAAGACCTTCTATGTGAGATTTCGCTTAAGTCATTGTATGGTATGTCTTCATGTCTTACAGTTTGGGTGTTGTTCTAAGGTCTTACCCATTGGGAAGACTGTGAGTCAGCTGGAGAGACTCTCATACCATAGCAGCAACCTGATTGGAAACCTCATCATGTTTGGTTCTTTGTACCAGATATTATGCATTTTCTCTGATGATATGTCCCCAAAAGGATTTCCATGGCTATCAGTTTTTTTTTTGCTGTAGTGCAGCTTATCATTCGGATCTCTCTTATCAGGTTTCAGAGTCTGATTTCTTTGTTAGTTCCTCTAGATGTCTCTGTCCTCAGCATCCCGTGGTTTGTAGCTAGTAGTATGGTTTCCTCTCAAGCTTGAGGATTCTCTTATGGTGGGGCTCCTCAAGCTTGAGAGGAAACCACATTACTAGCTACAAACCACGGGATGTTGAGGCCAAATACACCCATAGCTTTTGAAATATAGTTCGTGAATATGATGGCCATTTATAAACCTGGTCCAAATAACTTCTTTTGTGAGACTCAGAATTTTATTTTAGCATCATGGTTTAAGTTTTGATTATATTTACATATGAATACAAAAGTATATCTTATCAAATATAAACATGACTCTTCTTTTCTTAGATATTACATGAAATTTCAATTTCTATAGACAACTGAAGTAGAATAAAAATTAAACAAACATCTTACATTAAGACAGAACTAAGTGATATGTTAAATATTTTTCTGTTTTAAATTGTAATATAAGAGAAAGTTGATATTTGGATAAGGTATCAGAGCAAGCTTGACGAAGAAAATGGAATATAGAGAAGTCGACATAGAAAGAGAGACACAATATGTGATCATGATCTGTCTCAAACTCTAGGTATAGAATCCAATTCATAGATTAGCTAAGTTATTGATCAATGTTTGGCTTAATGGACAATTTCAAAATCTTATTGGAATGATATGTGGTTCTTAACCGAGAGAGAGAGAGAGAGAGAGAGAGAGAGAGAGAGAAAGAGAGAGAGAGAAATCTTGATACGACTTTGAAACAACTTGAACAAGAAAGATTTAACCACCTGATCGAACTATAAGTAGAGAAGCTGATCAAACCAGGAGTAGAGAAGCTGGTCAAACCAAGAGTAGAAAATCTTATCAAAGCTTTTGATGGACAGCTAAGTGAACCAGATCATGGCGATGGAGTTGGGTCCGACTAGCCAGAAACAAAGAAGAGATGAAGAGTACTGCTCATGAGCTATGGACACCATTATCCTCGTCAAAGTGAGACTGAAGAACAATCCAGTTGAGTCACGTTGCATCTGGATCGGGTTGAGAATGGAGATGGGCGAAACCATGCTTTTTCGACCCAAAAAGAGGATTGCAACCAAAATCTTGATCCACATGTTTTTGGTTGGGCCAACTATATGTGCACGACCCAGAGGCCATCAAGAAGGTTCTCAACGCTTAGTTTAAGTCATGGAAGAGACTAGAAAGATGTTGGCTAAAAAGGGGGCATTATCAGCCCATTAAGAACAAAGATTGACCACCTTGAATTTTTATTTGGTTGAATAAAATGTTAAGTGTATTTGGGATTTTACTAAATCTATTAGGATTCAGATTGGTATTTATAAACCAACTAAGATTAGTCTTTCGATCTTCTAACCTCATTAGAAATATGTTTGAGTTTCTTAAACCAATTAAAAATATGATTAGCATTTAGTTTTCCTTAACCATTTTAGTTTATGATAGGGCTTTAGTTTTAGGATTATAAGCACCACAACCACGTTTTGTATCATTAACCATTTTCTTAATAAACTCTTTGGTGCAAAACCACATTGCTCTTGAGATTTTATCTCTTTTGTTTATAAGTGGTGATGTGTCCTATATCTAGGCCCGGTTTAGATAAATTGTAGTCCCTATGTTAATATACAAATGAGGACCCCAACTTATATACTTTTTAATAAACTAGGTTTCTAACTTTTTAAAGATTTTTTTCAAAAAAAAAAAAACAAGACAGTGTGCATGTGCACCTTGGACATTCTCAAGAGCTGGCACTGTCTATATCATATTAAGGAATAGTTAAACTGTAACACCTCGACCGCCCACTGCTAATGGGTCTCCCATGTTCGCTCACTCAGCTCGTGGTTCCCGTTTTGTGCGATGAGCGGTATGTTAATTTTTGGAGGCTCAAGATTCTTGTTTACTGACCATGCAATCATCACATGATCACTCGTACGATATCGCGAATCATTTCCCGATATGTCACTCATAATTCCACTACTCCAGCTAAAATACGTTTAGCTCTAAAGTTCTCTCTAAATGTGTGTCCGAAAATGTTATATAAGTAGTCAAACCAAATATTTTAAATCTTTTCATATATCATAAACTAGAATGTTACATAAACCTTATGTCATTCTATCCTAGACATCAAGCAAGACACATATTTGTCTCAAGATTCGCATAAATAACCTAGAAATAGTCCATAGGTCGAAAGTAAAATCCATATGCCATCTAAAAACCCCAACAATCTCTTGATCATTTCACTCATATTTTCTTGAAATGTTCTAGGGAAAGACAGCCTATTCAAAGAGGCTGTAACACAAATTGACACCAAATTGAGATCGAAATAAAGTTAAAGAGTGGACGGGTATCCAATAAGAGGTGTTGCATCTCCTGGTAATGGCACATCTGGGCACAAATCTTTTCTGGGTTTTAATGGGCCTTGTAATGTACTTGGTCATAGTTGAGTGAATAAACTAAGATTCCAACAATAACTCTCAATGTGAAAATTACACTTTGTGACCTTTTCGAAGGATTTTCTTGTCTGTCAATTTGTTCAAATGTAAAAGACAGGGGCGAAGAGGAAACAGTGTCTCCCGTTAGGAAAGCATGTTGGAAGAAATTGGGCTGAATAATTACTACCAGCTTTTCGCATATTTTTATAGTATTAATGTTTAACCTTTCCCTTTTTACGTGTGTTAAAAGATGTACCCAAAAAGTAAAAGGCATATATAATCAACATTCGAATGGACATTTTCTTTTGCTATAATATTTTATACAAAATATCAACTTATCCAGTTTCACTATTATCAAAATTCGTCATTATCGAAATTCTTTTTATAAGGGAAAATATATATAGACCCACTTGATGAGAGGTTTGTCATTTCAAAATCATAATTCTTTATGTATATATTCGTCAAATTTTATATCACAAATATATTTGTTAAATTTATCAATACACCCATCAAATATAATATACTTTATAATATTGTAGATTTAATTATTACACTGCACAGATATGAACCGGATACAAATCCTTAATTTATTCCTTTATGGCCTACATCATCGATATGATTCCACTACTAGATCTCAAAAGTGCATGCTCATGCTTATTTATTCACCTTGATACCAGATTATGTCACTTTCTTATCTCATATTTTTACCAGTCCCTGTCATTTACTGAGTTTTTTTGATGCATAACCTCTCTACCATTTAAATTTAATAAGTATAACTAATAGGTACTTACGCCCTAACTTTAAAATTTGGGTTTTACAGCGTTTAGTGCATCCGATTACATATTTCTACCGTATTTTTCAAGTTCCAATATATCTACCATTCCGATTACATGTGTGTTATTAAAACTAATCTTGAAGTTGGCATTATAACCAAGTTGAATGTTGAGAGATACTATACTGTATAAAAATATTGAATTAATATTATACAATTAGTTAATTGTAGTAGGTGTGACATGATAAACCGGGCCATCCTTATTTCAATGCAACTTTTTCTCTAGCACGTTGCATTTGACTCTTTCTTGGATTTCACATTTTCCTCAAGTATATCAATTATGGCTAGAGCCCACCTTACAATACACACTTTTGGAAGATAAGTACTTTTTTAGAACAGAAGATAAAGAGTTTTCCTTTTATCACCTAGAAAAATAGGAAGAAATATATCGTTATTAATTTTCTTTAAATATCGTTATTAATTTTCTTTAAATATCGTTATTAATTTTTTAAAAATATCATTATTAATTTTTTTTTTAAATATTGTTATTAATTTTTTTTTAAATATCGTTACTAATTTTACCAATAACGAAATAATATTATATAAAAATGAACTAAACCAAGTATTTAAATGAATATGATTTTACATATATACGTTATTGCCAATAATTAAAAATATTGAAACAATGCTATTTTCTTAAACTGTAAACCTGCATTAAAATATAAACACTTACCAGTTGACTAAACTAAATATTACAATTCTCTCTATAGTGCATTTTGACTCAAAATATTTGTTGAATACCAATCAAATTGCCTATAACTCTACAAGTATAATATACTCCAAAAACAGATCTTAAAAACTTTTAGTCAACATTCATTATCAACAAAGAAACATAAAAACACTTTCTACAATATGCAATGGCAAGACTAGTTCGCAGCTTGAACAGAGGATAAACAATTAATTTTTTTTTAATACATTGCTATCAGTTTTCTCTGCGAGTCTTAGCTAGATGAAGTTGAAATGATCGGAATGACACTAAGTAACTCATGGAAATTAAGAAAATATAAGGGCTTTGACGATATATAGACATATATAGAAATACGGTTAGACAAGATATCCGTAAATTTTGGTTCGATTTGTTATTCGTTTCGAATCGAAAAGTCTGAACATTCATACTTAACGAAGCAAATCAAACATTAATTGTAATATCCAAATAAATAAAGTAAATCACAAATTATAATCTTTTTAGGAACATATAGCCGATATGATCCATTATATGTATATATACATATATTTATATAATTATAAGTATTATATTTTATGTAAATTTTATAATATTTTATTTATTGTATTAGTTATTAGAATTTTTTAAATAAATAAATTTTTATTTTTCTAATATAATCTTATTATTTATATTATTTATTTATTTTTCAATTTTTATTTTATCATACAGATCAAATCGGATATTCGAGACACCGAATATACATATAGTTACGTATCAAATCAAATTAGATAACCAATTATTCAAATAATAGCGATCGAATTATGAATACCTCCAAAAATCCAGATATTCAATTTGTGCTCATTCTTATATAGAAACATCTATGTCATATCTATTTTGGCAGGAAACCGAATACCAATGTTCTAAAAATCGGTTTAGGTGGCGACTAGACAACAAATCGACTATAGTCGAATTTAAAAAAATCAGATCTCTACAATTCAAATCAATTTAAAATATATCATGACTAAATAATAATACTAGTGCAAATTCACAATTTTTTCTAGTTTAGCTTTTATATATCTGACTTCTATAATTTATCAAAACAATTTTATAATTAAATAAAAGCTAAAATATCTAATATAAATGTTAAATTTATAAAAAAAAAGTATTTCTATTACATGAGTGGGAGGGCCTATCTGTAAATAATCATAAATGAATACTTTGCAGTAGCATAGGCTCCAACTAGTTTCTAATCATTAACAAAGAGGATAGTTACCACATAGCGATTTTTTTTAACAGTGATGAATACTTTAATGTGGGATAGTTTTTAATGACCATGGATAGAAAAAGATACGAGAAGGCCGATCAAAGTTTGTCATGTCTTCTGTATAGAACCAGTTAATAACATTTATATATGTAGCAAGGTTTAGAAAGAGCTATTGATCTATGTTAATGAAATTAATATAAAATTCACAAATCTAAATAAGATTTACTGATTTTCAAACTTTACGTGTGCATTTTTAAAAAAAAATGTTAAAAATTACCACAAGTTAAATATTACTTTTTAATAATACCAACAATCAAAAAATATACTAACATTTGGATTTATGTTTTAGTGATTATTGTTTAGGGTTTAGTATTAAGGGGTTAGGGTTGAGTTTATAAATGTTCTATAAATATTTAAAAATTAGCTTAGTGTTATTTTATTATAAATTTAGAGTATTTATGAAAATAATCATAATATTAATGGTAAATTTGAAAAGTGATATTAAACTTGTGGTATAATTGAAATTTCCTCGAATTTTAATTAGTTACAGATCCAAAAAAAAAATTCTTGGATTCAAGTTTTTTATTTTAACAAAAACTCTTTCCAAATTTATTCAGACCACTGATCTATCTATTAATAAATATATATGATTTAAATCAAAACTTATAAATTACTGGTAGCACATAATTTTAATATGAATTTTAAAATTATAGTTAAATAAACTCATTGTTTTCACTAATGGTTAAGGCTAAAACGAGATTATTTGTTATTTTATTTTCTAACAAAAAAAATTATAATTGAATTATACTAGATTTAGAATGGATTTCTAAATAAATTTAAATATAAACACAAATAACTTCACTTTAATCTAAAACTGGGTTAGTTTTTAGTGACAAAAAAATATTTAAAAGTTGGAGTGAGATCTAGATTTTATTTTTAATCAAATTATGTATGTTTATATGTATGTATATATATTATGCGTGTGTATCCAGTATGACATTTGACCAAAAGTGAGAACAACAATTATCACAATTCAGATTGCATTTGGCTACATTTTTTGTGTGTGGAACGACTTAAATGATGAGAAAGAACCTGAGTTCTATGGAAGCTTCATTGAACATTCACTTCCTACTTCAAAATTGGAATTATAATTAGAAATCTTTAGAAACTTTGAAAATTTTGTTTCTAAAATGCTTCAAAATATATATTTTTCAAAAAATGTTGGAAGCTTAGGCTTTTGTTTCAAAAATGTAATGTCATAAATAAGTGAATATTAAAAGTAATACTATAATTTATCTTTGTACAAAAATATTTTTAATATATCTTGCATATATATTCAATTATAGTATGCCAATTATATCTGAGGTATTAAAAATAATTAATTTAATAATTGCATAATATGTTATTATAAGCTTACTTTATCAATATTTTCACAACTATAATATGAAGACATATGTATGGATATAAAATTAGTAAAAATGAATAATTAATTTTTATTTAAATTATATGGGTAAACGATTTATTTCCACACGAGAAGTATCGCACAGTAACAATTCCACATAATTTTTCATGCTCATTTTAATTTCACTCATTTTAAGTATGTGAATTTAATTGCACACATTTTAAGTATATGAACCTATTTACCTCCATTTTGAAAGATCGAAACCTGAAACCACACAGATAAAGGTTTAGCTTTGTTTAAAATGTAAATCGATATCAAATTATTTAAACCAATATCAAACCAGTTGGTATCAAACTTAAATTAAAATCCGAACCTACATAATATTCAAATAGAACCTGACCCGACATCCTACTAAGAGTTGGGTTGAGTACTATTTGAAAATCACGTTAAGTAAGGTTATAATTTCAATTCAATATCAATTGGTTTGATCGGTTTAACTAGTCCGATATCAGTTTAGATTCTAAACCAGTAAAACTAAGCTAAACTTTTGTCTCTGTAGTTTCGAATTTTGATCTTTGAAAATATGGATAAATAGGTTAATATACTCAAATATTGTGCAATTACGATGAACTTAAAAGATCGTGTGAAATTGTTACTATACAATGTTTCTGATGTGAAAATATGTCATTTACCCAAATTATATAATTTTTAGTTATATTTCAATAAAAATATATTTTTAATACTTACAAAGCATATCCGATTCATAATTGTTTTAGAAAATTTGCTTTTACACTTTCATACGATTACGCTTCTGATTCCATGTAAAATTAAATAATCTTATTTTGTGAAAAGAATTGATTGCCTGTAACATAATTAAGCACCACGAATATCCTTAATTAGCACTTATCAACACTAATCGCAAGGCTTAGAATTGCACAAGACAGACAGGAGTTATCAGTGTCTTTTCAAAACAACTCGAGCATGTCTTTATTTGTTGTTTTGGTTTCTTTTTTAATTAGCACTAATCATTGTTAACGTCCCCGTTAATCTTTATTTGTCAATTTGTTTCGCTTCACTATGGCAGAGGGACCCATTTTATTATTAGAAAAACAACCTAATTAACATTTAGCTTCACAGTCTTGTCTCTTGTCATGATCTATGCTCTTACGAGGTTACAAAGAAAATCTTTGTTAATGTGTTTTGTTTAGTGTTGTCTTGCCTGAATAAACAAAGAAAAAAAGTTTCTAACTTGACTTAATGTGTCTGATCTACTTTTTCACACGAATTAAATATTATAGAATGATTATAAAAACATAAAATGTTTGCAGATACAACTCAAAATAATAGTAGTCAACTCTTTATTAGCCGAGGTCAAAAGTATCATACACATCCTCTTCTTGTAGGTCACTGTAGTAGCTGAAGACTAGAAATAGTTTCGATTTCATACCTTTCAATAGAATATATATATATATATATATTAGCTAGTTATATGACTGTAACTGTTCCAGACAACTTATATAATATCAAAGGTTTGAAAGTTCGCTAGACGCTAATCAGACAACAAAATTAAGTTTAACGCATAACTAAAAATTAAAAATTAAACAGAAATTAATCAAAAACTAATTTTTGAATTTAACTTATTTATTTTTTTAGAATTTAACTTATTTTTAGTTTAAATGTAATTAATTTATACAATTTTAATAATTAATTATTTTTTATATAATTTTACAGATTAAGTTTTAATTTAATAAATTAAATAATAAAATGTTTAAAATCAGATTAAAAAGAAATTAATCGGATGACAATCGCGTTGCGAATACGCAAAAGAATAATCGGTCTAGGCAAAATGTTTTAGAACACAGTATAAATCAAGGTTCAAGAATTCGTTAAGCACTAATCGGGCGGCGAGATTGGATCTAGCACCTAACTAGAAAATCAGAAATTAAACTTAGATTAATCAGAAACTAGTTTTTTATTATTTTTATATTTTATAATTTAATTTAGTTCTTAAATATAATAAATTTATAATTTTGTTTTTTAAAGTTTTAACTTATTTTTAGTTCAAATGTAATTAAGTTATACAATTTTATGATTATATTATATTTTTAATTTTACAGATTAAATTTTAATATAATAAATTAAATAATAAAATATGTGAATAATTAGACTAAAGAAAAATTAATCGGATGACTCCACCTAACAAGTAAAAGAATAATCGATCTAAGCAAGGCGGTTTAGAACAGCGTATAATATACAATCAATTTTCATAGTTGTGTAATGGCGGCATGTTGAAAACTTTTGAGTTCGTAGGTCGCAGCCAACCCCCATGTTACTTAAGATTATATATAAATATTTCATATTAACTAAGATTTTTCCTTATTAATATTAATATAGCCAATCTTGTATTTTGATATAATTTCTCTGTTTCACAAAAAAAAATACAGCTCTTGAATCTTAACATAGTTTATACAAAATGTAATTTTTTGTTACCCTTTATTAATACATTAACCAGCCTCTTTTATAAATAATAAGCTTAATAGGGACAAAATTGAAAATTAATTTGAATTATGTGTTAGAACTACAAAACAAAAATATTTGTAAATACAAGAATAAAATTCTAAAATAAGACTTTTATAAAACTGTTAGAAGTTTAATTTAAATATGTATGTTTTGTTAATTAAATAGCATAGTGTAAAATAGTTTAAATATTTACTTTATTTTTTTAAAAACAAACTAGTTAATTATCGATTTTTTTTTTTTAAATATGTCTACAAAATTGATATGGGTTTATCATATTTTTGTTTCCATATAAAAAAACAACACAAAAGTAAGTTCAGCGGTACGGGGCCTTAATAAAATTGAACTCTTTAAAACTCATACTTTAAAAAAAGTTGGATGCTCATGAGTCATGAAGTACGATCTTTAGACCAAATTGTCTTCTATTATAACATAAAGATAAGGTTTAAGTGATCTTACACATTAACATTACAAGTTGTGCAGAATCCTTGGCTAAAGAAATGTTCTTTTCATTTTTTTTTTTTTAATTTCCTTTAGCATAAAAGAGGGGTTCAATGTGTTCTAATTAAAGAAAACATCCTTAAAAGAGAAAAATGTTTCATTTAAGGTATCTTCCTTTTTGATAAATCATCTGTAAAATATTTCAAAATTATATTATCGCACTGTAGATCTGATCGTTTTATTATATCCATCCAATGTAATCATTTCTTGGTGATGATCCTGTGCATGCTCCCTTTAGATTATAATGACAATTTTTGTTTTGAGTATTTTCGTTCTAGAGTAGTTATATAATGACAATTTATTTAATCAATTTAAACATAGTGCTGGTACGATGTATATATATATATATATATATATGCACGTATCTGTATATTCTTAAAATATGATAGCAAAATGTAAATCAACCAAGTGGTAGGGGACCAATGGTTTTGATGAAGGTTTTTTTTTTGATCAAATGATAAGGTTTATTTCTTGTTCTAGGTTAGGGATCAATCCACCATTTTCCCACCCACAAATATCTTACCTGGTAGAGAAAAAAATCAGATTTCTATAAATCTCGGAGTTTAGTGTTGACTTCGATCTACAAATTATTAGATTATGTATGTATATATCATATATGGCCCAAACTACGTAACTAAATGTTCTACTATATGATGATTTAATTTTTTTCGGCTAACTAAATGATGGACATATAGTGGTAAAAGGTCTATGATATGGCAAAAATTGATTTCTTCATATGTTTAATTTCTGGTGAGAATATGTCTATTCTAATTAAGTAATTAATTGAAATAGTATAATTCTTTAGACCTGTTATAAGTTTGGTGAATGGGTTACTCAACAGTGACATGTATCTTAGAAGATCAATTAAATGTTAGAAACTTGGATCAAGGTAATTCATAAAATATTTTTGGCTCATTATTATAGTCTAAAGTAAAGTATATAAATGCAACTTTATGCATTTTTTTAAATCCACTGAAGATGTTGACTTAAATCCAAATAATTTTATGGGACAAGCATATTAGTTATTCAAAACATTTTAAATACCAACAATGATTGAAATTACAATGAACTGCAATATGTTTTTTTCAAACCATTTTATGAACTGCAATATTATATCTCTCGAGCTACATATAGTTGATTCTTAAACCACTAAAACAGCATAAACTGGTTTATAATATATATATATATATATATATATATACGTATATTGACACCAACAAATATTTTCTTGTATTTGTAAAATAAGACGTATCTCTTATTCATGCATCTCCCCACATCTCTAGTTACACATATATTTCATCTAAATTAATATGACTGAAATGAACTTGCAGCAAAACATGCCTATTAAAATTTACCGTTTGAACCAAAACAAAAAGAAATGTAACTAACAATATGTAAATAATATATAAAGAATATGAACCAATATAACCACTATGAATTACTTTTAAATAAGAATTTCATAAAATTTAATTAAAATTAATAAGTATATGTATGGGATGACCAAAAAAAAAGTATATCTATGGGAAAATATACGTCTGACAAATTTTCTATAGATGCGAACCGATATGGTGTGGACTAAATGACAAATTAGGTTTATGAAAACTTGATATTACTTCATCCGTCTTGTATCCATCCCATATTTCTTCACACATTCTCCTTTCGTTTTTTTTTTTTTTTGTAATTTAACATTCTCCTTTCGTGTCGGAGCATATATTTCAATGGTTTCATCCAAATGGTGTTGTTACTTTGGCCACCTCTGCTACTAGATCTCGATCATTTTTTTTTCAGGCAGCTTAATTCATGACTCAAGCCAGAAAGATAATGATTAATAAAGTTAAGGAGAATGAAATAATAGTGGAAGATATATTTTATACATATACGATGTCAAAAGTGATGGGACGGGAAAATCTTGAGCGATGAATGGTGGGTCTCCCAAATCTTACACTTGACGTGCTGCTTTTTTATTTTCATTTTTTTCCACAAACCACTCTCCTTTGGCACAGATAAACTCATAATTGTGCAGAACAGTAAATCATATGCATAACCGCAACACTGAGAGTTTTTGCAGTTCCCGGATGCGCCATACTAAATTATTGAATGATATTGTTCATATATAATATATACGTGAAATGCATCTATAATTAAATGTCGGATCTTCTAATGTTTCTGGCAATGACTAGGTCGCCTATACTTTCAAAGTTAGTTTTTTTTGGATTCATTCCCTAGAGTGAACTTTGTTAAGGTAGATGAATTTTCAACCTAAAATTAATTGGTAATAAGTAGAGTGATCTATCTATCTTATATATTGCTAATAATTATTTTTAAATATCGATACAATATGGAACTTTTATGCATAATACGTACCTTCGAGATGATGGATTTTTGAATGTTAATCTCGGAATGTTTGGCAAAGATCGATAAGTCGATTTTGGGCAAGATCGATAATGGACCGGGTTGGATTATTTGAATTAGACTCTGATATCATGTTAAGCTAAATGAGCTTTCAACCTAAAATCAATTGGTGATAAGTGAAATGACCTATCTATCTTATATGTTGCTAATGATCTATTCTAACTACCGATGGGAGACCTTTGTCCAAAATATGCCCTCTCGAGATGATGTCTCTTTGAACGTCAATCTCGGAATGTTTGGGCAAAGATAGATAAGCCGACTTTTGGCATGATCGATAATGGATCAGGTTGGATTGTTTGGATCGGGCTATGATATTATATTAAGCTAGATGTATTTCTAATTTAAAACCAATTAGTTGTAAGTGGAGTGGCTTATCTATCTTATATATTTCCAAGGATCTCTTTCAACTACCGATGTGGAACCTTTGTCCAAAATAAACTTGTACGTTCACCAACAAATAATAGTTTGTCACCTCATATTCAATTTTTTAAAAGAAACAAAATAATAAGAATATGTATTATATTTAAAATAAAAAGATAAAAATTAGTAGTAGCTGCCAAAGCAATAATTTTTAACATTGTTAACGCTGTGAGCAAAATACTAAACCCTAAATCCTAAACAATAGACTCTAGACCCTTGAATAAACCTTATATCCTTGGGTAAATCCTAAACCCTAAATTATAAAAACTAAATCCTAAACACTTTTTTTTAAATCCTAAACACTTAACTCTAAGCACTTAGCAAAACTCTAAACCGTAGACTCTAGATTTTAGAATTTACCGAAAGGTTTAAGGTTTACCCAAAAGTTTAAAGTTTAGTCAAAGATCAAGTGTTTAGTGTTTTGCTGACAGCGTTAATAATGTTAAAAAAAAACTTTTTTGGGCAGCTAATATTATTTTTTATTTTTACACCTTTTTATTTTAAAACTATAATATGACTTTGACAAATTCTTATTATTTTGTTTCTCTTAGAAAAAAGGTGAATATAAATTGGCAAATTATTATTGGTTGGTGATTCACCATAAAGGATGAGCCCAAGAAAAACTATTAAATTATCTTTAACTTACACCAGTATAGTTTGTCAAAAAAAACTTATACCAGTATATGCTACTTCTATGTTCTTCCAGTATGATATTTTAGTATATCACTTGGGTACCAAACGGGTACAAGTGGATGTGCCAATGCGGTCTACGTATAACAAAGACGATTTGTCTTGTCAGAATGGTACGAAATAAACAGTCACGTTAAACAGTAGAAAATGGACTAATATATGACGCACACAAGTTTCTAAAGTTGGTTTTAATAAGTAATATTAGAAAATTTTCATATTTCAAAAATAGTATGTTTCAATAGAAGTGCAAACAACATTACATGATGTTAATTTCCAGAGGTGGCTCAACTGGTGATAATCATGTCTATTATGTTAAAAGTGTTTGATTTGAATTATCTTTGAGATAAAATTAATATTAAATATTGTCATTTAAATTAGAAAAATTACGTCTTTCGATTCAACTCTTTTGATATTAAAAAAAAAACACTAAACCTCTTTTTAACAACCGAAGATTTTGAATGCATTTAAAATTCATTAAACCCATAAGCTTAATAAAACTCAAACGAATTCATAAATAAAATAAAAGTATAGTATGAAGACTTTTAAAATTCTTACAGGGCATGTTCTCAATCGAACTACTCATCCTTTTAGTATATACATTCATTATTGTATTTAATATACATATTTGCGGTATGGCGTGATAGCTCCGTGACAAACTAATTTTTATACTTTACCGAAAGCAAAATATATGAAATGGTAGGCATGACCACCATTCAAAAGCTTATTGTAGTTATAAAATATTTATACAATTAAAATAAAAATCATGATTTTTTTAATGTATGATGTTTTAAAATTTAAACTATCTTTAAAAAATTTATTGAATGTATTTTTATATAAAAAATCGAATTATTTAAAATTATTCTAAAAACAAATAGATATTCCTATATTTTCCTTCAATTGCATCTGAATTAAATATTTTCATATATCTTTATATAAAAAAATGCATATTTCAATTTTTTAAGATAAACCTTTAAATATTTAAATATCTTTTTAATTATTATTAAACCCATCTACGATTTTCTATTAATTTTAAAATATTCATTTAATATAAGCTTTTTAAATTAAATATTTGATATTTAATCCATAAAATTTGTCAATATAAAATTTTGTACTATACAGTTAAAAATATTGTTTCAATATGAACAATCAGTCTACAAGTGATATTATGAAAGTGTAATTGATTTGTGTTATTAGAGCATCCACGATGGTGTTACCCATTGTGGATCTTTAATTATTCCTTTTTTTATTTTTTTTTCATTTTCAGATTATTAAAAAAAAAAATTAACTAATCGCGGGTCGCCACGTATCGCGGAGGCCCGCAAACAGTGTAAGGATTTCCTAAAGATCGGTCCTTAGAGAGGGGTTTTAAGGATCGAATTCTTAACTATTTATAAGATTCACTAATTATTTAATTATTTTTTTCTTAAAGATTCCCTCTAAGGATCTTGCATTGCGGGTGCTCTTAGATATTATGATCGGTTTAATTTTATATTTCAATAATCGAAGTATATGACTACTTTGTTAACATAAATGTAACCATGCTTATTTTTATATAGACCAAGTTCATATGTTATTTATTATTGTAATATTTTTGTGTCACTTCTATTTTGTGCAATTTTAAGAGTACGATATGTTTTGTATCAATTTATTTCGTTAACGTTAACGAGAGATCAACGATTGACATAATATTTCATATGAATATGTTTGTTTTCAGTCTATTTATTATCAAATGTAATAGCAGGTTTAAGTTTTATTTATATAACATGATATATGATAGATGATAGATTGCAAAGACTTTTTACTATTGAAAGTTGGATTGCAAATGATCCAAGATTTTGAGGTAATGCAAAGATAATAAAAGTATAAACAATAAAGAGGAATACATATTTTAAATGAACACAATGCACTGCAAATTTCAGTTTAATGTTTTAATTGAAGGAAGTGTTTTATGAATTATAGGTAGTATAGATTATTGAGTCAATTATTAAAAATAATATATCAACATGTTAAAACCTAAAATACAAATATATGCTTGATGGAATATTTAAAGTTAATGTTAAATTGAGTGATAATTCCTTTAAATAACATGGAAGGGCAAATATCGTTCTAGTTAGTGTTTATGTTTTAATAAAAGAGATACTACTAACAATTTAAAATAATAAATTAAATATTACATGTGAACTATAAAATTGTTGTGTTTGAAAATATCATATTAGACAATTAGTAATATACTAAATAATAAAATTATACCATTAATCATATAAAATATATTTATATATATAAATGAAAATAAAAATATGCACGGTTGCGTGGATCAAGATAAATGATTTGCTAATTGGTTTATGATGAACCGTGTTACAACGTAGTTAATCTTTCACCAAACTTTGTAAAATATTTAATGTGTGATACTGTTTCAATTAAACAAATTAAAAGTATCGCTCCTCTGTTTCATTTCAAGTAATGTATTAAGATTTTATTAATTTTTTCTACAAATTTACTATTATTTGATGTTTTGACCATTTATATTATGTTGTATAATTTTATTATTAGTTGAATTAGCTTTAGTTAATATAAATAAAAAAAAAGCAAAATAAATAAAGGTTAATAAGTTTTTAATTGGTGTGCAAACACTAAGTAAACAGAGATATATATAGAGGGAGTAGAAAATTTTACATATGAAGAGAATCAATCTTTGGACTTACAAAAATTTATACCTTTCATGCATTAGATTTTACGTATTACATATCATCTCTTAGGATTACCGCTTGAACCTTCGATCAACAAGATCTTCATAATCAAAAGACAAATAAAA
The DNA here is from genome assembly GCA_905132765.1 of Moricandia arvensis. Taxonomy (NCBI): domain Eukaryota; kingdom Viridiplantae; phylum Streptophyta; class Magnoliopsida; order Brassicales; family Brassicaceae; genus Moricandia; species Moricandia arvensis. The sequence continues at coordinate 52,319 of CAJHQP010000829.1, read as the reverse complement.
TTGAACTCTAACGTATACAACATGGCAACTCTTCTCTCAAATTGAGATTATTAAACCACTGTCAATTACCACACCAATATATAACAATATTTCATTCAAAACATTTGCAGATACTGAAAGGTGAGAACAGTATAAAAAGTGATAAGAATGTTATATATGGATTCATCAATTTAATAAACATGGATTTACTTAACACTTAAATCAAGTCAACTAGAATACAATATAACTAGTTTTAAGCACATAGCGGATATCCAAAAAAATTCATAGTATCTATGATCCGTTCGGTCCCAAACAAATATTTATATTTGTGATTCGTTTTGACCCGGAAAATTTTAAATATCCAAAATTCTTTGAAATATTTTTAGATTATTCAATTCGATATATCTGTTATATTAAAAATAATGTATAAAATTTAATAAACAAACCTTCATCATATCATAATAAAATAAATAATTATATCATACTAACAACTAACATATTTAACAAAAATTATAAAACAACCCAAAAATCAATATTAACAAGCCTAATAAGAAAACTCATCAAATTAACATTCGACTCAACATAAAAATCAAATTGGATATGCAATAAACGAAAACAGAAATTTGGACAAATAAAATAAAAAATTAACCAAATAATATCATAAAATATGTATAGATATAATGGTTTGTATGTACAATTACATTACATATCTATAAACATACAAATCGGATTTCGGCTTTCAGAAAAATAATGTTTTGATTTATGGGTATCACACTTTACTATTTGCTTTGACTCAAAGCCTTACGGATATCCAATTTTTTGGAACGAAATGAAATAAACAACGAGTTATATCAAATTTAACGGATAATATGCGCACCCTTAAATATAACGCTTGATATATGTTTGAGTTAAGTAACACGATCACGACAAATAGAAAATTAAATTAGTGAAAAAATATACCTACAAATAGATTATATAGTGTAGAATCTTGTTAGTTGTATGTTATATTTAAATCTATTTAGGTCATAATCTTGTATTCATATTTGGCTAATAATAAGTTGATATTGAGTTTTAAAGAAAACTCATATCGTAAAAAATGAAGAAGGCTTCATCATTTCACTTTGAAGGCAATGACAATGATACCTAATGTTTAAGAGGGTCCAAATTCTATTCGGACACAACTTTAACTCGTTGTATTGGCGGCCGTAGTCTTTTTATTGTATTATTACAATTTATTTGGTTTACTTTGATCTTTGAATAATATTTTGTACAGTATATTATACATGTAAATGGCATAACTGCATATGACTGCATTTAATGTGTTGTTTGGATTGAGTTCTTGGTTTTCTAAAAAGTGTTTTGGTTAAAAATGTAAATTTGACCATGGCGTAGACTCGAATGACAGATTTGCCAGAGAAGTCGGTGTTTTAAATACTAGATTGTTTTTGCATTAAATAATTTATTTAAACGTCAGATACAAAATAATTTTGTCTAGCCATTTGGATTGCGTATTTTTATTTTTATTTTTATTTTTATTCATCAAATCCAAAGAAGATTAACTTCCACTCGACAAGACAGGTTTCCCGTGCAGTGCCCATAGACCAGAAATAAAACTATTACTACATTTTGGGTTTATAATAATACTTCACCAATCAGACAATTTTAATTAATAAGAAAAAACTTTAAAATTCTTGTTTGTTATACTGAAGAGATTGCGTCGTTAAACTGACCTAGTAATGTCTAGGAGAAGAATTTAATCGAAATTATTACTGGTAATGGTATGCTCCACGATTATAAATATGCGATATTAAGACCAGACATTTGGATAAGTCATACGCCAAATTCGCACGAGACAGAAACACTTGGAGTTTTGTAAGCCAAGATTAAGAATGATGTGATGCTGATAGAAAATGTATCTCATTATCTAAAATGATCCAACATATTAAAAGAATAAATTAACTTAATATACAGTCTTTTTCCTAAAAATTATGTAAACTAAGAATGATGTGATGCTGATAGAACATGTAGCTCTTTTTTTTTGATAGAATTTGGTGTAGCTCTTTTCTTAATGATCCAACAAATTAAAAAAAGAATAAATTAAAATTAAATTAGAAAAATACTCTAAGATATTTAAAAAAAAATATCACAAAAATAACTTCAAAAAAATAACCAAAAAGTATATTAGAAAGTATAAATATTTATTTGTACTTTGATGTTAACTAATATAGACTTAATGTTAAAATTATGGAGTGAAATTTTGGTGGTAAATTTAAAGCTGTAAAAACTAATAAATATTAAAAATCTTAAAGCAAAAAGTTATTTCGGTGATTTTGTTTTAAAGTTATTTTGTGACAAAAATTTTAAAATAGTATTTAAGAAAATTAACCATAAAATAAATATTTATTTTGGTATTTTTTAAAATTATTTTGTAACAAAAATTTTAAAATAATTGTTTAAGAGAATTGTCCATTTAATTAATACCCCCATATTTTCTAACAAATAATATGTTTTGAAGGGAAAAAGAAAGAAACGATAGACCACATGTGAGATGGGCCAGACCCTCTGAACCAACTGGCAGTTTCTTGGAGAGACATGCATGAATGGCCCCTTTCTCTCTTTTCTTACTCAAGGTTTTTTTTAATGCTTTTTTTTTACTGCGCATCTACTATTTACTTCTTTTTTTCTTTCTTTTTTTTTGTTCAAAACTTTTTTCTTTTCTTTTGTGTGCTACATACTCTTTATACCTTGTAGATGGATTTTGTTATCTTCGTATTGTTTCTTAGTACATACGTTCTCATCTCTTGCACTTTTTGTTCCGTTGAAACTATTCCTTAGGTTGCATGCACATAATGGCGAATCTAGGTGTAGATTTTACTGAGAGCACAAAGCTTATAAAATGGATGAAATGAGTGTAATTTAATAGTTACTTTTTATTTACCTTATAACATGATCGAATACTGAAAAATTAGTGGTGCACATGCACCCATAGTCTTCTACCTGATTTTGCCCTTAGATACACAAGTTTGTTGTATTTTTTTTTTTAAAACTAAATATTAATCATGTCTAAGAGACATTAGAACGATACAAGAGCCAATCTACCAAAACAACAAAATGAGATAGTAACACACAAAGAAGATCTTGAGTTCGGTTCAGATCATTGTTGGTTTGGTTCTCATTCGGATATCCATTTAAATTATGTAACTTTTAAAAAATAAAATATTTCTTAAAATCTCTAAAATTCTAATAAAATATGCTACATATAAATTTGAATGACGTATGACTAAATACATGAAGTTAGCACAAAATTGGTTCTATGTACATGTTTTATGAAGAACAAGTAGGAATTTTGAATGTTTCCAGTGTTTTGAGTTATTTTGGCTATATTCAAATATTTATGTGTGATTATTTTAATCATTTTGGATATACTCATGTATTTGAATATTTTACAGGTATTAAATATAAATACATATAATTATGATTCAAATATCTTTGTATATCCGATACATTTCGGCTCAGTTGAGTTCGGTTTCACTTCTTAGATATTAAATTTTCTAATTCATTCAGATATTTAATCAGTTTTAGTTTATATTCAATATTATTTTTTGGATCGAGTTAGATTTTAATTTTCACTCGATATTTTGTCCACTCCTAAGACAAAAACAGCAAAACTCAATAACGTTTTTACATTTGATGCTGAACCAACCCATTTCACCTTATAATTTTAGGGATTGTATTATCATTCAGAAAATATTGTACTAGCGTCCTCAAGTAAATTCAACTTCGTCCAACATAAAATAAAACAACTATTGATTTTGCGACCACGAAAGACCTTCGTCCAACAGAAAATAATAGAACTATTGATTTTGCGACCATCAAAAAACATCTCTTATCGTCGAGAGATTATGATAGACCATACAATTTGGGAACCTTCAAGAATTGATGATGATGGATCATGTACGTGTATATATTACACAGTGACGCACGTGTATGATGCGTGTGTGTGTGGGGAGCACAAAGGTAAATGCGTGTAGCGATGGAACACCGTAAGTACTGTGAAAGCGACCACAAGAAGTAGCCCTACTGATATGTGAAATGGCACGTCCCATCAACTCTTGTAGGTCCTTCTTACGTTCTTGATCTAACGGCTGTGAATGGTTCCTTGAATTCATAACCTATCATCGTACACCGCTCTCTCCAAACCCTTTTAATTTAGAAAAAATTACACTATAAGTCAGTTTTAAGTTTTAAATTACAAGACAGTTTGTTCTACCAAGACAGTTTTTCCTAACTAAATACACTTTCCAAGTAAAAACTTAACTAACTAAATTTCTAACCAAAGAGAATAATTTGACTACATTTAATATATGTTTTTTGCTGGATTTAATCACGACCATTCATTTCATTTATATATTTAATGGTCAAAACTTAGAAAAAATAAAGTGGGTCCATCTATCTGTCTTTTTCTTTCCTTTATCTCTCTCTTTCGACTTCGTCTTCCTAAATTCTATTTTCTTTGTAAGAAAATGAAATCTGATTCTTCAATTTCTTTTTTCAAGATTTTTTTATTAAATCATTATCTTTATTACTTGATCTATCTTTTGAGATATGTCAAGGTGTATCTCCGATGGTGATGTTATGGTGATTTATATGACGACGACGTAAAACGGCATAGATGTTAGCAATTTGATATAAACAACAATGGAGACATAGACGACAACGTATAGATGTAGAAAACCCATTATCCACCTTGAACTAGACTGTGAAAAACACACGTAAAGATATCGGAAAGAATATTTGATTCATTAATGAGATGATAAGAGGATGAAGAATGGTTGAATAAGAATGGTTGAATAAGAATGGTTGATGTTTTTTCTAAACGGATGTACATGTCACACCAACACCGTGTACACGTAAATAATCAATTATCATGTGCATCATGTACTCATAAATATTAATAAATATTACTAGTACTACAACGATAAAATATAATTAATTTTTGTTTGTACACCGGTTCTAAGTGTTAATCACTAAATTTTATATACACAAAACATATCAGTGTACGTTTGTATATTTTAATCATAGTGTACACGTGTACATAATAGGCATCTACATGGCTTTGGTTCACATGTACACTTTGTAAAAAGAACATTGATGCATTTGCGAATTCAGACTTATCTTTGAACGTATAAAGAAAACGCAAATTCAATTTAGTTTGCATTATATGAGTCAAGAATATCCACACAAAAAGATGAGATTAGCAGCCTTGATAAATTTACCATATCGTAGTATTCAACTTGCTAGTGCCATCATCAACATCATCGCTATTATCATTGCCATCTTCATCTTCATTGTGGGTGTGTAGGATAAGGTATAATAGCATATACGTGTACAGTAAATATGGAAGTGTACATGTATACGATATATATGATAGTGTACATATTTAAAACAACCAGAAATTAATGAAGCTAAGACCTAACACATGAAGCTAGCATGAAAACACACACACTAATCAAAATCTCTTAAACAAGGTGTGACGAATGATATTTGGGTTCAGTAAGATTTCAAGGATGCCCCGACCTTGCGTGTACATGGGAAGAAGGAAACAAAATCACATGTACATTGTGTTAACATTATCTTGAGTTTATAAAGTCTCATAAGCTATCTTCACAAATTATGTCTCGGCGGTTAGCTTTTGTTGCTGTCTCCGGCTCACCATTGCGAATTTTCAGTCTCTATCATAAGTCATCTTTTTTGTCCAAAAAACTTACCAACGAAAATTTTCTTACAAACAAAATATTTCTTATGTGATGTCATTTTCATCTTACCGTCTCTGTCGTTGAGCAACTATTAAATTCAAATGTGGTTAAACAGGTTAAGCCCATGAGAAATTGAATTTTATATAATTAATATTTTGTTAGAAAAAAAATGAACAGATTTGGTTGTAAAATAAAGTAAAGAGGGAAAGAGGGTGGGTCTTATACTAAAAAAAACGAAACTAATTGTAAAGAAAAGAGACAAAGAAAAAGAAATAGTGGGTCCTACACTTCTCGTTTCATTTTTAGTTGAAATAAAGTACCTCAGTAGCTACAACTGTCTCTGAGTGTAATAAAAACTTAAAAAATGCCTTAAAGTGTAAATCACTCTTTAATTTAGGCACAACCATACACACTGTCCTCTTTCTTCTACCTTTTCCATCACCCTATGCATTTAATAATAATATTAGATGTGTTTAGTATATATGATATATAAATACTAGTAGTATTTAGTCTCGTCGACATACAAAATCTATCATATACGATTCCACTGTATATATCGCCGACAGAAAAAAATTGTGACATACAGTATATACTAAATACATATGCCGGCTGTAGAAATTTAGAGGTTTTGCTTTTAAGACTTTTGTGACCATTTCAAAAGCGCATATAGGCATGGTTACTTTACGAATAAGATCTTCAACAATACATTTTTCTTCTTCTAATATTTAATATTATTATTTACAAACAGTCCGAACCAAGAATCTAGTATCGATTATTAATTCGAATCATACAAAATCTTTAATTCTAACAATCCTTGACAAATTTCCCTTATACAAACCTAACATGAAGATCCGTTTGCAAGTTAAGGATAACCCCATAATCATTATTCTTTTTCAACCAGAATAGATATAGCTCGAAAAAGTGGAATTAATGCATAATTATCCGCATTGGCAAACTTTTCCATGCCTAGTAACTAGTTCCAACTGTAGTAACTAGTTCCCAATGACTCCATTTAATCTATAATTGACCTGGTCACTAAAGCTCAACATCAACCGGTACATTAGAGAGGGTCAATGCACAAACGATAGAGAAGAGAACATGTATCCTCGTACGAAAACAATTAGATGAGAAGGAGACAACATAAATGCGCTGCCTTCAAAACCCGCAGAGAGGAAAAGAAATCATATGCGAACAAACAAACAATCTTCTTAGCACTAAACGGACTGAGACTCAAGCAAATCTCCACATCGCCATCAAACACCAGCTGGCCTAATCAAAGCTATCCAACGAATCCTTTCTCCAGAACAGAGAACCTAAACTTGTCTTCTCTACACTACAAGAAAACAAAAGCATACTGAGGGCAAAAATCGTCGGTATGTCGTCGGAATGAGCCTATTCCGATGACATACCGACGAAATAAGTCCTCGGAAAAAACTCCTCGTTATTTCATTTTTCCTCAGAAATCCGTTGGATTTCCGACGGAATTCCGAGGAACAAAATTTCCGAGGACATTCCGAGGACATACAGTCGTCGGAGAAGTCCTCGTCCTCGGAAGGTCCGACGAAAACTTCCGAGGAAATGTCCCTAGGAAATTATTCCGAGGAAAAGTTTCCTCGGAAACTTCCGAGGAACTGTTTCCTCGGAATAGTTTTCGAGGGATTGATTCCTCGGAATAGTTTCTGAGGGACTCCTTCCTCGGAATATTCCGAGGAAAAACGCCCTCGGAATATTCCGAGGAAACTCTCCCTCGGAATTTTCCGAGGGAGGCGTTCCTCGAAATTCTTTAAAAAATATTTTTTTTTTAAATCAAAATTTTTGAAATTTAATTTCGAAAATATAAGATTAAAATTAAAAACATATTAGATAACATTCAAAGACATACAAATAAAAATAAAACATTCGGAGTTTTTGAAAAAAAAAAAACTACGGGTTTTGCACGTTCGGGTCTTGCACGGTCGGGAACACCTCGTTTGGGTGCAACCTCCTCATCATCTCCATCATTTGCTCGTTCAGCCTCCGCTGTGCCTCAAAGCTCGCCTGTTGAGTCGCCATGTGGGTCTCCAACACAGATATGCGATCATCCTTGTCCTGCAACTGACCCATAAGTAATTCTTGATCAACAAAGGACGGTGGTACAACATAAGGCAGAGTCGACCGGGAGCGACGACCCAAACCGACCAAACGTCCTTTCTTCTTTGGAACCGACTGAAATAGAAAATAGCCAAATTTAAATAATAGAAAAAAATGAATTGAACTTTAGAAAAAAAAGAACTAACCGATTCAACGATTTCGTTGATTCGAGCCAGGGGCAAGTTGGTCGAAGCCGTCGAATCGTCATCATCGGTTTGAAGCTGAGACACTTCGTCTTCCACCTGAGTGGAGATCAGGTTGACCACATCTCTCACTAAACCATCATCAATCTGGCCAGTCTTCTTGTTGGTATACACCCTCTTCATTAGGGCGAGATCATCAACAGGGGCGCCATCATTTTCTTCCGTCTTGAAAAAAACATAAATAAACTAACATTATTAATTAGAAGAAAAAACTTAAATAATAGAATAAAAAGCGACTCAACATACCATGCGATCCCCCAGAGTGGCCATAGATTGAGCACCCATGTTATGCTTGAAGATGCCCTTCCCTTTACGCACGCTCCTCCGGTTGGTGGAGTTGGTGGAAGAGGTTGTTTTCGTCTCTTCCTTAGCCCAATGCGCACACAACCCCTCCCAGACCGTGGGGTTCATCGACTTTGGGACCTTTTAATAAAAAAAAATTGTTAAATAAATTAAAAAATATTTATATAAATTAAAAAAAAGTTTAATAAATTAAAAATAACCTTGTTTATTTCCCACTTCTTCTTCCACTCGTGTATCTACTTCCCATAGCTGTCTATAACTTTATGGACGAAGTAATCATAGATAAAGAGCGTATCATCGACATTGCAGGTAAATTCTTGCTGAAAAAAAAACAGAATTAGTAAAAAATTTATACTAAAGATTAAAAATATAAGTAAAAAAATTGAATACATACAGCAAACTGGCGAAACCATAGATGTTGTTTGTCGATAGGGAAGTCGGTGAAAGTCGGATGTCCGTAGTCGAGGGCCGAGTACATCATACGGTTGATCCACGCACTGATCCCATTCGAGGATCGGTTGAACCTAATAAAAAAAACAAATTATTAATGATGAATCAAATTATAATAAAAAAATATATGTTTAATTACCATGTTTGACCCCGTTCACGTGGATACGAAGTGAGATAGGGAAGATTTTCACGACCGGGCTGTCGAACCAAATCCGCAACAATCATCACTCCCGGAGGACCATAAGGAGCAGGAGCGGGTGCAGGAGCGGGTGCAGGAGCAGGTGTAGGAGCGGGTGCATAAGCGGGTGCAGAAGAAGGAAATGGAGAGGGAGATGTATGGTAGGAGCTGTGGGCGAAGCGGAACCCTGAAACTGGCTGGACGAAGCCCGAGAGTGGCTCCCCGTCTTACCACGAGAAAGACGCTGTCAAGCCGCGGTCGGATCATCATAAGACATTTAAATTTAAAAAAAAACATATAAAATTAGTTCTAATAAATATAAATTTTAAAAATTCAATAAATAGTTTAATAATTACAAAAAATAGTTTTCATTAAAAAAATAGTTTAATAATTCAATAAATAGTTTAATAATTACCAAAAATAGTTTTAATTAAAAAAATAGTTTAATAATTACAAAAAATAGTTTTAATAATTACAAAAATAGTTTTAATTAAAAAAATAGTTTAATAATTACAAAAAATAGTTTTAATAAAAAATAGTTTTAATAAAAAAATAGTTTTAATAAAAAATAGTTTTAATAAAAAAATAGTTTTAATAAAAAATAGTTTTAATAAAAAAATAGTTTTAATAAATAAAAATAGTTTAATAATTACAAAAAACGTTTTTAATTACAAAAACGTTTTTCATTACATGTTTTAAATTACAAAAACATTTTTAATTACAAATAAATTTAAAACAGTTAAATAAAATAATTTTTATAAAAAAAACGTTTTTAATTACAAAAACATTTTAATTACATGTTTTTAATTACAAAAACGTTTTTAATTACATGTTTATAACCACAAAATTAATAAAAACTAAAAAAAAATTTCATACCATTATCAAACTCTTAATAACAACAAATAATCACAATCCTCACAAAAAACCATATTCAAAACTATCACTACACAATTAAACCATTCAACCTAACACAAATCTATAAAAATCACTCTAACACCATAATCAAACTCGATTTTGGAATATAAAAGAGAGGGATAGGGTCCTTACATGATTTGGGAATGAGATTGGGGAGAAATCGCCGGAAATGGCCAGAAATCGTCGAAGGAGAAGAGGGAGAGGCGGAGTTCGCGAGGAAGAGGCATAGAGAAATGGGGAATAAAGGTCTCGGCTTGACCTAATATGTCGAGAATTCCGACAGAAATTATCCGTCGGAATTTCCTTGGAATTTACGTGTCCGTCGGAATTTCCTCGGAATATCGTTTATTCAATTTTCGCAAAATATTTGGCGGCTTGGTTTACCGGGTAAGTAAAATTATTCCGAGGGAATACAGTTCCTCGGAATACCCTCGGTAATTTCCGAGGGTATTTCATTTCTTATACAAAGGTAATACATACCATTGAGGATTATTTGTATAGCTGATCATAAACCATGAAATAACAAAAATTCAAAAAAATTGTAAGTATTCTCTTTACCATTTGTTAAAATGTATAAGTGTTTCTCTTATATGTTGTGTGGTTTTCGTTCATGCAATTGTAAAAGTGTTTGTTCTCGGGTAAAACACCAAAATTTGACTTCATCATCTAGTTAATACACTTAATGATGGTTATATACCTGTTATTCAAGTCTCAAGACGTTGTTTTCGGTTTAAAACCCCTTGTTCCTCGGAATTCCCTCGAAATTTTTCAACAGAATTCCGAGAAATATCCAAAAAAACAAACCTTCCTCGGAATTCCCTCGGAATTTTCCGAGGGAATTCCGAGGAAGGTTTGTTTTTTTGGATATTTCTCGGAATTCTGTCGAAAAATTTCGAGGGAATTCCGAGGAACAAGGGGTTTTAAACCGAAAACAAGGTTAACCCTTAACCTCCTCGGAAATTCCTCGGTATTTTCTGAGGGAATTCCGAGGAAGTTAAGGGTTAACCAAATCCCTAAATAGGCAGGGTAAATTTCGACGGAATTCCGAGGAAAATATGTGTTCCCTCGGAATTTCCTCGGTATTTCTGTAAAAAAAAAAAAAAATCGATGCTAGTCTGTTTCTGAGTCATCATCACTAGATGAATCTGAATCTAGATCTTGGTGAAACTCTCCAATAACTGGTTCATCCTCTGCGTGCACGACGGCTTCCTCTGCGAAGTCGGTTAAATCGACTACAAGACCAACTCCAGCTAAATCATCTGTTGCACTTAAGTTGCCGGATGTGTTTGTTTGTAGTGGGTCTTATATCTCAGAACTTCCATGAACTCTGCCTCTTGGGTTGAGTCTTGTAACAGTAACCCATGGATCATCTCTGTTCCTTACCCGAGGGTATTTGATATAACAAACCTGTAACATTTAAAAAAGTCATTAGTAAAGTTACAAATTAATACACATGGTGATGAATCATTCTCAAAAATTATAAATCAATACATGATCGGCCTGAGAAGCAAGAATAAAAGGATCATAATGTTGCAGCTTTCGCCTCGAATGTACTGATGTAACACCAAATGCATCTGTTCTCACACCTCGATCTGGAGTGTTGTCGTGCCAATCACAATAGAAAACAGTACAGCGCAATCCAACCATTCCCAAATACTTGATTTCCAAAATCTCATGTATGTGTCCGTAGTATACATCATCTCCTGATGCAGAACAAACGCCAGCATCATAAGTCGTAACTCGAACGTCTCCTCTTCTTAGTTGTGAATGCATATCCTCGAATACAAAATCTCGGATATGACTTCACAACACAGCTTGGTCCAACGACCATCTCGCGTATCCAATCATCAACTGTTTCACCTCTGGCCAAACTAGCAGACACCTATTAATAACACATATATATGTTATATCAATAAATGTGAATTAATATAAATATGTGATAAATGATATTTTAATTTGTTTAAATTACTCACATAAGTAAACATCCATCGAGCAAATTCTCTCTGCTTAATTTCTTCTAGTTCGTCCTCTGTGGCGTATCTATATTCGAATCGCTTTTCTGCCATGAAAATCATGTACATATGTTGACAATAATGTAATTAAATAAGATTTAAATTTCAACTTGTAAAAATAAAAGTTTGTAAGCTAATTTATTTACCTCTCATATTGAAGAACGTCTTCTCAGTTGGTGAGCAAATATGTTTGCAAATGACTACGCTCCAGCTCAGTAAGCCGACGGTCCTTTGGTTTTCCGCTAAGTCGTCCAACGTCTGTGAAAATGTCTGGAACCATAACATGATATGTTGTCCGTTCGCCTCTATCATCATGCCGAGCAGGTCTTCTGTTTTTGGTCTGAACTTCTACTGGAAAGTAGTACTCGGCAAAGTTTGAAGTTTCTTCATTGATCATTTGTGCGACTATAGAACCTTCCACCCTACTTAAATTTTCACCTTCTTCTTCAAATGGAACATATACCGCTCATACAAATACATCCATCTATACTGCACAGGACCCCAAGTTCTAATTCTCTTGCCAGGTGAATAACAAGATGCTCCATAACATCAAAAAATGAGGATGAAATATCTTCTCAAGGTTGCACTGAATCACGGCTATGTTAGTCTTCAAATTTGCAATACCTTCAAGAGTCACTGATCTTGTGCATAAATCGCGGAAGAAACCACTTATCCCTGCAATTGCTTCATGAACCTTTCGTGGTAATAGTTCCGTGAAGGCAAACGGAAGGAGGCGCTGCATCATTACATGACAATCGTGACTTTTCAAGCCAGTAAACTTTCCTTCTTTTATGTCAATACAGTTACGCAAATTAGATGCGTAATCGTCTGGAAATTTCACATTGTTTGAAATCCAATCAAAGAACGCATCTTTTCCCTCTGCATCAAGTCGGTATATGGGAAAAGGAGACCCTACCATTCTCATCAACATGAAGTTCTGAACGAGCGCATATATCGACTAAATCCAGTCTTGACTTCAAATTATCCTTTGTTTTACCTTGAACATTAAGGATAGTGTTCTTGAGATTGTCAAAAAAGTTCTTCTCAATATGCACGACATCTAAATTATGCCTTAGCATATGATCCTCCCAGTATGGCAGATCCCAGAAAATACTTTGTTTGTGCCAGTTATGTAGGTTTCCAACAGCATCTACCGGAAAATGCTCATGTCCACCGACGTCTGGCGTCCTTGCTGCACCAAAATCTCTTAGTTGTGTCTTTAAACCTTTCCCAGTAACTTCCTCAGGTGGACCATCAAACACCTGATTGTTCTTCCTAAACAAAGTCTTACTCCGACGGTATGGATGATCAGGTGGTAGGAATCGTCTGTGACAGTCAAACCAACACGTTTTCCTTCTATTCTTTAGCTGGATAGTATATGTGTCATCTTGACAATATGGACATGATAGCCTCCCATGTGTTGTCCATCCAGATAACATACCATATGCTGGAAAATCACTTATTGTCCACATTAGTATTGCCCGCATTTTAAAGTTTTCTTTACACGAAACGTCGTATGTTTCAGCACTTTGAGCCCATAGTTGTTGCAACTCATATATTAGTGGCTGAAGAAACGCATCAAGTGATCTCCTAGGATGCTCTAGTCCAGGAACGAGAATGGAGAGAAACAAAAACTCTCGTCGCAAGCACAAGTTTGGGGGTAAGTTGTATGGTGTAAGAATGACTGGCCATAGAGAATATTGTCTTCCACTCTTGCCAAACGGGCTGAAACCATCAGTACATAATCCAAGGTAGACATTTCTTCTCTCATATGCGAATTCAGGATATGTTGATTGGAAATGCTTCCAAGCTTTTGCATCTGAAGGATGTATAATGTCACCATCTGTTGAATGCTCCGCATGCCATATCATTAGTTGTGCTGTGCGTTCAGACATATACAACCTCTGCAACCTTTCCGTCAAAGGCAAATACCACATCCTTTTATATGGCACTGGAACTCTTCCACTCGTATCTTTATAACGAGACTTTCCACAAAATTTGCATGTAAGCCGTTGTTCATCTGCCCTCCATTAAATCATGCAGTTATCGCTGCATACATCTATTACCTGATACGATAAACCAAGACCAGCTACGAGTTTCTGAACCTCGTAGTATGAACCAGGAGCTACATTATCCTCGGGTAGAATACCTTTTACAAAATCAGCAATCGCATCCACACAGTCTTCAGCCAAATTATAATATGTTTTAATGTCCATCAGTCTTGAAGCAGATGATAAAGCTGAATGACCATCTCTGCAACCTTCGTACAATGGTTGCTTTCCAGCATCCAACATACCATAAAATCTCCTAGCTTCAGCAATGGGTAAATCTTCCCCTCTAAAATGATCATTTACCATCTGCTCAGTACCTACACCATAATCTACTTCCGTTATAATTGGATCTTTTAATCTAACTGCAGGCTGAGGTTCGCTAGTACTACCATGTTCATAATCAGTTTCTCCATGATGATACCAAATTTTGTAACTTCGTGTAAACCCATTCAAATATAAATGACTCCAAACATTCCACTCTTTAATAACCTTTCTATTTTTACAATTAGAGCAAGGACATCTTAACTTACCTGTTACTGCTTCCGGTTGTCGTTGAGCTAACCCCATGAATTCCATTATACCTCGTTGGTATTCATCCGTAAGCAATCTGGTGTTCGGATCCAAATGAGGTCGATCGATCCAAGAGCGAAAATAGTTTGAAGAAGACATGTTTTTATGAATATAATTTGTGTGTAAAGAGAGTAAGAGGGAGGATGGAGATATGAAGTGAATGAGGAGAAGAGGAGTGTGTGTATTTATAGGAGAAATGCCCGGAGATACCGAGGGAATTCCGACGGCTAGTCCGTCGGAATTTCCTCGGAATTCCCTAACGGCTCTCAAACGACTCTCTAACGTCTATATTTCTGTCGGAATTCATCGGTTTTTTCCGAGGAGAGTAACTTTCCTCGGTATTCCATCAGAAAATTCCGACGGCTAGTGGTTTCCTTGTAATTTCCTCGGAATATTCCGAGGACATTCCGAGGAAACATAAAATTTTGTTTCCTCAGAATGTCCTCGGAATTTTCCGAGGATTTCATTTTTCGTCGGAACGTCCGTCAGAATACCGTTGTTTTCTTGTAGTGCTACGCTTCAATATCAAGCCTCGCTAGAGAAACGAGGAAAGACACCCGAATCAGAACTGAAATAGCTCCAGACCACAAAACGCCAAAGCAAAACATGGACGGTGAAGTAACCAAAAGTAATATCAACGAGACAAAGGAAAAGCAACCACAAGAATGAAAGGAGCAAGTGATAGACGAAATGACTCCGGACTCCAAACCCTAGCTGCACACGCGGAACCCACAGAAGTGCAACCACCACACCCACTATGCACGCACCGGCGAAGAACCTACACCGCCTCCCTGAGCAAGAGACAAGCCTCAAACCAACGACGAGACACCATGACGAAATGAAGAGAAATCTCAGCACTCCACTCCACAACCAAGACCCTCTTTGATTAATCACACATGAGGATCATGAAGAGAGAGAGTCTGCCGCAAATCCAATCGCCTCCAACCGAAGGACTCTAACAAGATCTACAAAGTTAAAATAGAAAAGCATTGGAGTCAAAACCTAAATAGCCGACTATGCCTACCCCAAATCATCATCACCTCTATATATACCTGAACGAACGAACCAAGTGAAAAACAAATTAAACACATCAATAGATAACTACAATACATATTTGACGCATATAGCACACACAAATATAGAAGACATACAATTGATACCTGACACTTTCCCGAATACGAAAAAAAAATCAGAAAAAATATCTCAACTAAATTTCATTGAAAATTTTAATATCTATTTTTTCTGCAACCCATTTTAATATCTAATCTAATCATTTTGTTCATTATAATATATTTTTATAATTTTCTCATTTTAATACTCAAATTAAGCAATTTCAATCAAATTTTAATAAATTGCAATCATTTTAAAAAAAATCTCTAAAATTAAAAAAAAAATCTCTAAAAATTCTAATTTATTTTGAGTTTTAAGAATAAAAGCAACTAAATTGTGGATAATCTTTAAAATTGTAATATTTTTTAGTTTTAGTTTCAAATTTAGTTTGTTTTTCAAGTTAAAAAATAATCAATTTATTTTATTTTGAATTGAATTTTTATTTTATTTTTTTTTAAATTGTGCCAAATTTAGTTAGTTTATTTTTTTAAACTTAAAATAAATTAGAAATTTTAAATATTTTTCTTTGCATTTTAGAGATTTTTAAGATTCGCTTGAAACTTATTAATATTTTGATTAAAATGAGCCTAAATTTAGAATTGAGATGATCAAAATTTTAGAAGTAAGTGTATTAAAATGAGAAAATAATTAGTTTAGGTATTAAACTGGATAACAAAACAATTTGTATACTAAAAAGTTTAATAAAATTTAATTGGAGTATTTTTATGGAACTTCTCCATCCAAATACACAAACTAAATGTTTACATATGTAAAACTAGCCACTAAATTAACAAATTCAATATACTAGTAATCCTATAATTTTGATTGTATATCGTTTGTAACCTTGCAGTGATCAAGAGAATAGTATGTCAGCGAAATCGATCATTAAATGACTTATAATTACAACTATTAAGACTATGTTTTACTGAATAAACTACCATAAGCTATAATCTCTTATCATTTTTCTTCTACGTTTATTTTCTCTTTAGCTTGGACAATATAATTTCCAAAAACTGAGATATAAAACCACGTAATGTTTTCTTAATCCCACATTAGCCGGGATTTTTAGCAGCTTGAGTCCCATGTTACTCAAAACTTTCAATAATGCACCTATAATTGAAGAAAGCAAAAGGAAGAAAAAATCCCAAAAGAAAAGATGACGCACTAATCTATTTGTATATATGTACTGATGTTGCTGTTTCCAACGTTACCCTCGTTGCGTCAAGATAATGCACGTGTTTTCTCACTTACCAGTTACCAGGTTACTGTTATCATTTTTCTTTAGATAAAAGATTACAGTATCTACTGTCTGGTGATAGAAATTTCTCACTGAAAAACACTTCGAAAGCTCAACTAATTTTAAGTTGTTAATCGTCTATATAAAACACAGATAAAAAACGTAAACCACAAAAAAACACGTATATTCCTTATCACAATTTATAGATGAATAGATCAGAATCATAATTTTGCAAAGGAGGAAGGTGCATGTCTAGTATAGATGATGTTGAAAATTATTAGAAGTGTGTATATTGCCAATTCTGCCCTCTCCGACATGCAATTCCAGCTATATATCAATAAAGAAAGATACAGAATCAGGAAACCCTAAAAGCACGTCCTGTCATTTTTATCAGGTGATTTCACTGTCTACCTTGACGTATTGCTATTATACATAAATATACTATTTATTAACATCTCGCACACTTCCATTTATCATTACACAATCAAATAATGAGGCAAAAGAATATATCCAACAGAAAGAAAGAGCACTTAATTAAGAGGAACTCACGCGCGCCACAACTGGCTAATATTTAATGATAAGTAAGACCCCATTCCAATATAATATTAAATGTGAATCTTATCAAAAAGTAATAGTGTTATTTATATTGTAAATTAATATAATATTTATTTTTATTCATATTAAAAATAAAAATTAAATCATCGGCTTTATATAACTAATATTTTTCAATAATTTAACATTAATATTAATATAATGAACATAATTTTATTTTAAAAGTTACAGTTTAGCATTGTTAATTAGTGAAAACTCTTAGAAATGTTATAGAAAATATTTTAAATAAGTTTTTGAACATTTATATTTACTAAAAAGAAGGAGTATACTGTTAGGTGAGTCTCACAATTTTTTTTTGAAAACTCTCCAACATCTATCAAATAAGAAAACTTAGTGGGGCTTATTGAACCAAGAATTTGAGAGGATTCAAGATTTGAGTAAATCCAAGAAAATCCGAGATTTGAGAAAATCTTAAAAAAAATTGTTATAAACTTTATGGGGGTTTTGAAAAAGATTCAGAGTTTTGAAAAAAAAACATTTTCTAATTTTAAATAATTTTAAAAGATATTTTTATTCTTTTTATTATTATAATTTGATATTATTATCTTTTATGAAATATATAAATATATACGTTTTTAAAATTTTATTTTTAAATAATTTTTATTTTTATTTTATTTTAAATTGTTTGTTTTTCTTTTTAAAAATGTGAAGGAGTTTTTTTATTTAAAAAAAATAAAAATTCAAATAGGTGGTATTTCAGTTTGTTATTTTTCACTATAAAATATCATCCAAATCCCACCAATCTTATTTGATGGATTTAGTTGACAAAATTCATATTTTTCAATAAGCTGGAATTTGAGAGAACTTGTACAAATGAATAATCCAATAAGCTTTGATTTCATATAGAATTTATAAATGATAGTATGAATAATACACATATATAAGTTTGTCTATAAGAAGTGTAGAACATAAAAATATGTTGGTATTACATACGTACGGTATTCTGAGGCTGATTGGATAATTAAGTTAATGGAGTGTCACAAAAATATATAGTTTTGTTTTCAGATTTGTTGAACAAATAATAAGCCATTTAATAAAGTGGTCAATCGACTAATGGTTTTTATTTGCTAAGGAATTATTCTGTATAGATCCATCACTTTTTTCCGGCGCAAAGTATATAACCATTCTTATTTGGCCAGTAAAAATGCTATCATCTTTTAAATCTATTACTTTTTATAAATAACTGTACTACTTTATGACTAAGTTCACTATAAGAAGATTACTCAAATGGTAAAATTCTATACTTAGGACTAAATTAGAGAATTTCAAATTTACCAATTTTGTTGTACTATTTTTTATTTTTATCTTCATTAATGAGACATTTTCATAATTATTATTTTTTAAGAGGCAAATTTTTTTAAAATTAATTAGAATCCTAAATTTTACATTCCTAAATCCTACCCCATCCTACCCCACCCATAACTCTAAATCTGAAATCTTAGATTAATTAAACCAAAATTATAACCGTGTTTTTTCCTCTTAAAAAATACGGAATAAGATTAAAAGTGATTAAGGTAAAATTCAAAAATGGTATTTTTAACAATTTTCTTAAATTTAACTCAATTGATATCTATGTCTCGATGGTTGTTTTTTGAATAATTGAAAATGTACAGTTTAGAGACAAATGGCCATGATGGTTTTGAGTGGAGCACTGTATTTTTTCTCATGAGTGTTCTTCGTTGTTCAAATCAACATACGAAAACGTACGAGACTCTGGGGAGGAACACTTAATATATAAATACAAATATATTTTCAGATAGGGAGGCTGGAGATCTTCGAGAAGCTGATGCCCGTAAGATAAACTAAATCCAAATCTGGTAAATCA
Organism: Moricandia arvensis; assembly: GCA_905132765.1. Lineage (NCBI taxonomy): Eukaryota > Viridiplantae > Streptophyta > Magnoliopsida > Brassicales > Brassicaceae > Moricandia > Moricandia arvensis. The sequence goes on along the minus strand of CAJHQP010000829.1, from coordinate 32,988 downwards.
TGAATGGACGAGATGATAGAATCTCCGACATAAGGTATAAATGCCTTTTAGCATGACTTATGAAAGGTATGTGTGTAGGGTTCTCCATAACATGCGTTTATGGTTTATATTCTCTAGTTTTATCTTCCTGTCTCCTGTTAAATTATACGCAGTGGATGAATGTTTTTAGAAAAAAATTTATGATCCAAGTCGCGGGATCGAGTTATAAGTGGTTGGGTCGAATCGCTCTAGTTGTATGGGATCTCAGGTGATGGACCATAGCATGCTTCCGACGAATGCGACGTGGGATTATAGGTCTAGTGATGTTATATATAGTTTTCTGGAGGTACCATCACATTTTTGGGATAGAGAAAATCTATCGTCGAAACTGTGTTGTACCATGTGAGGAGTTTATGTAAGTTATAAAGATAATTAATAGTTGGCGGAGATTCTAAAACTAGATCTTGAAAGAACCTAAGAATACTTCTCTAGGCCATTTTCAATGTATTATTTTTAAAATATAGTAATTCTATAACAGAGATAGGTTTATCTCTAATGTATTACTTTATTTCTCATCTGAAAATGATTATTCTTGATTTTTTTATTTTATAGATAATACATTTATTTGTAAAAATTAAAAATTAACTTAATTTATTTTTATTTTGATTTTTTTCATAAAATTGTGAAACTATTTAAATAATAGTTTTTAAAAAATATTATGTAGATAAAAAGTTTATTTCTATTTGTATAAAATTCTATTTCACTAAAAAGAGTATTTAGTTTTGATCAAAACTAAAGAAAATACAAAATTAAGGGAACATTTTGTATATAAAAATGCCTTTATATTAGAGAAATGCAATTCTCCTTTAAATGTAGAAGAAAATAGTAATTTCAATTTTAGAGGAAGAAATAAGAATAAATGAAGTAAGTTTTCCTTTATTATAGCCTTTACAGACAAAATAACAATGAGTTAGTTAAGAGTTTTAAAAAATATAAAAAAGAAAGAAAAACCTAAGAAAACACAATGTATAATGACTTCTAAAAGGTAAAATAGTTAAAAAATCCATTGCATACTAGTTAGGTCTTGACATATTCTCCGTTAAATTTGATCTAATATGCTATTGTTATTTTGCTTCTAAATGCTATAATAACATTGTCCTTTATTATAGTATTTAGAGGCAAAATAACAATGAGTTAAAAATACTTCTAAAAGATAAAATAGTTAGAAAATCAATTGCATACTAGTTCGGATATTCGTAAAGCTTCAAATCAAACAAATATCAAAATGTGATATCATTAACAAAGCAAAGAAAATCACAATATAATTTCTTAGAAAGACGGATATTCGATCTATATATTTATAAATATGTAATGTAATTGTATATCAAACCATTATATCTATACATATTTATGATATAATTTGGTTAATTTATTTTGAAGTTAAAAAAATGATTTGGGTTATTGTTTATCTAATTTAATTGTACTGTTGAGTCAAATGTTAACATATGAATTTTTTATTAGGCTTGTTAATATTGAATTTTGGATTTTTTTTTACAATTTTCGTTAAACATGTGAGTTTGTTAGTATGATAATATTATTTTTATTTTATTATAATATTATGAAAGTTTAACTATTCAATTTAAATTTATATTAATTCTTTTGTTAAAAAATATATTTGGCAGATCAATTTAATAATCCACAAATAAATAAAAAACATCGTTTTGAATTCGAAATAAATCATAAAAATAAATATTCATTTGGAACGAAAGAGAGATCTTATAATTTTTTTCAGATTTTCGTTCTGTGCCTAAGACTAGTACTAGTATTATTTCAAAAAAATGCATCACCGAGGATCCAATAAAATAATTATAAACTGTATATTATGTTGAAAACAAAAAAAAATCATTAATGATTAATATTGTTATTTTTTCTAAAAAAAACTGTATGGCAAAGATAATGAATGTGACGTTTAATAATATATGGAATATGAGTTATATATGTATATATAATATGAGCTGTATAGTACAACGGACTTTTTATATCAATTATCTACCATATATGGTTGGATGTATAATATTATAAAAATAAAAACATTTTTCTAAAATGAAAATGTACTGTTATAAATAGTTTAGTTACATGGACGACGCACCGAAGTTTCGAAACTCGGGAGGAGCAGTATATATAAAAAGGGCACGAGTCCCCAACTGTAATAAATACATCATCCAGGGGTAAAATGGTAAATACTGTGCGTCCTTTATGGAATAACAAGTTGCTTTAAAAAATGTGAAGCGAAAATAAAAAGACCCGTTACGTTCGGGTTCGGGTCAAAACAGCCATTGTCGTTCTTTCCTTCCTTCTGATTCAAATAAGAGAGAGAGAAGAGAGAAGAGAGAAGAGAGAAGAGAGAAGAGAAGTAAGTGACTTTTTGAGCAGAGAATATAGCAGAAGCTAAGCTCCGCCACGTTCCGTTACCGGAAAAATCATTCTCAGTTCCAAACAAATAAAAATAAATTATTTAATTAAAAATTGTGTCTTTCTTTCTTTCTTTTTCTGATAGACATGTTGTGGTAACAGTTGAGAGCAGTTGCATGACCCATAGCTTCCTTTCTCATTTCCCGATCTTTGCAATAATCATACTCTTGGGATCTCACAACGAAACCAAAACCCAGCTCAAAAGAAGAAGATGAAGAAGATCTACTTGTTCAAGTCTTAAACGACACCTTCTCATGCCGTTTTAGTTATAAAGCTCGAGATCTGTGTTTCTCCTTCTTGGCTTCTGAGCTTTTGGCGGTGGTGGGTTTTTCTCAGGAAAAATCAAAGTTGGAGTCTTTTCTTCTTTTATATTTTAATGGGAGTTATCGGTGGGGTTGCTGGATAGTTTACAAAGTAATGAAGGAGTTGAAGACTAGGAGAAGCTGGTTTGAGGTCGGCGAGACAAAGATTGCGAGCTTATTTGGCTGATGTGTGTTCTGTAAGGAACAAGAACAAGAAATCTATTTTTTTTTGTTTCTTAGGGTTTTTTGGATTTGTGAAAAGATTTGGTGGGTGGGGGGAGGTGGGAGGGTAACAGTTAAAAAAAAAGTTAAAGCCTTTTGGTGTTTCCTTGTCATAATTACATTTAGGCATCTTGAAAGCTTAGATCTTTCAAGAAACAAAGTTGGAAGTTTTCTTTTTTTTTTTGAAAAAAAAACAAGGAAAGATGAGATTGTCTACAGCTGGGTTTAATCCTCAACCTCATGAAGGTATTCTTAATCTCTTCACTTTCTTTATAAGTTAAACTTTGGATTTTTTGTGGGAGATTTTAACTTAACTTGTGTGTTGTTGTTGAAAACACAAAGTTACAGGAGAGAAGAGAGTTCTTAATTCAGAGCTCTGGCATGCTTGTGCTGGTCCTCTTGTCTCGTTACCTCCTGTTGGATCCAGAGTTGTGTATTTCCCTCAAGGTCACAGTGAACAGGTTTGTCTCCTTCTCTTTTACTTTTGGATTCTTTTGGTTACTAAACCTTCTGAGTTTCAGGTCGCTGCTTCGACCAACAAAGAAGTGGATGCTCATATACCCAACTACCCGAGCTTGCATCCGCAGCTTATCTGTCAGCTTCACAATGTCACAATGCATGTGAGATACTTGTTTTATGACAAACTTCTCCGAGTGTGTTTTTTTTTCTGTTAACCAAGAACATGATTCCTTCTATTTTAGGCTGATGTGGAGACTGATGAAGTCTATGCACAAATGACTTTGCAACCATTGAATGCGGTATGATACTTTTACATGTAATCTATACTTTTTATTTAACCGGATTTGTCGGTGTTGTGAACTGTTTACTTGTTTTAAATACAGCAAGAACAAAAAGATCCATACCTTCCGGCAGAGTTAGGTGTCCCCAGTAGACAGCCTACAAACTATTTCTGCAAAACTCTGACCGCTAGTGATACCAGCACTCACGGTGGTTTCTCTGTGCCTCGCCGAGCTGCTGAGAAAGTTTTCCCTCCTTTGGTACTTTCATCTTCTCCTTACTCTGAAGTTTCCTTATATGAAAGTCAGCTTTTTCCTCTTTTAACCAGATTTTGCTTTATGTTCTCCAGGATTATTCTCAACAGCCTCCAGCTCAAGAGTTGATGGCGAGAGATCTACACGATAATGAATGGAAGTTCAGGCATATTTTCCGAGGTCTGCTTTCTCCTAATGAAACTCCAGTTTCTTTAGTAATAACTGAAAAGCATAGATGCTTTATTTACTCTGTATTTGTTTCTCCCCTTCCAGGCCAACCCAAGAGACACCTCCTTACTACTGGTTGGAGCGTATTTGTGAGTGCTAAAAGGCTTGTCGCTGGTGACTCTGTGCTTTTTATCTGGTTAGAACCATTTTCTCAGATACTGGTTTGCTATAATGAATTTTGAAAATGGCTAATGTCTTTTTGTTGTTAACGCCAGGAACGATAAGAACCAGTTACTTCTTGGTATAAGACGAGCCAATCGTCCACAGACTGTCATGCCTTCATCTGTCTTGTCAAGTGACAGTATGCATTTAGGCCTTCTTGCTGCTGCAGCTCATGCCGCCGCTACTAATAGTCGCTTCACCATCTTCTATAACCCAAGGTACGATTCTTGATCCCATATGAATGCAGCAATGCAGCCAGCTACGTGGCCATTCTTTGCATTTTGTGACAAAGAATTACGCTTTTGTTCAGGGCAAGTCCTTCAGAGTTTGTGATACCCCTGGCTAAGTACGTGAAAGCTGTTTATCACACTCGCGTCTCTGTTGGCATGCGGTTTAGGATGCTGTTTGAAACAGAGGAATCAAGTGTTCGTAGGTATGTGGATTATCAGAATTCCCATCTTTTACTCTCTATTCATCAATTTCCTTCTCAAGAACATTCGTTTGTTATCAGGTACATGGGTACAATAACTGGCATCTGTGATCTTGATCCTACTCGTTGGGCTAATTCTCATTGGCGGTCCGTCAAGGTTCAGTTCAAAAACCAAACCTTTAGTAGACTATCTTTGCTTTCTAGTATACATATGTCATAACCTTGAGACTGTTGCAGGTTGGATGGGATGAGTCCACTGCAGGAGAGAGGCAACCGAGAGTTTCCTTGTGGGAGATTGAACCTTTGACGACATTCCCTATGTATCCGTCTCCTTTTCCTCTCAGGCTGAAACGTCCATGGCCTCCAGGTCTCCCATCTTTTCATGGTATTGTAAATTCACCCCTTGAAGTTTTACATTTTTAGTATTTTGTATCTTCTAATCTTGTTGCTTCTTGCAGGACTTAAAGAAGACGATATGAGTATGGGTATGAGTTCTCCGCTTATGTGGGATCGAGGACTTCAGTCTCTAAACTTTCAAGGTATGGGAAACCCGTGGATGCAGCCTAGGCTTGATGCTTCAGGCTTGCTTGGTATGCAAAACGACGTTTACCAAGCAATGGCTGCAGCTGCACTTCAAGACATGAGAGGCATTGATCCAGCTAAAGCTGCTGCTTCACTTCTTCAGTTCCAAAACCCCTCTGGATTCTCAATGCAACCTCCTTCCTTAATGCAGCCACAGATGCTACAGCAGCAACTCTCTCAGCAGCAGCAGCAGCAACAACTCTCACAACAGCAGCAGCAACAACAACTATCACAACAGCAGCAGCAGCAACAGTCTTATCTCGGGGTTCCTGAAACCCACCAGCCTCAATCTCAGTCAAACAATCTTCTTTCTCAGCAGCAGCAGCAAGTGGTGGATAATCATAATCCGGCAGCATCCACTGCTGCTGTTGGTTCCGTTATGTCTCAGTTTGGTTCCGCTTCTCAGTCCAACACGCCGCCACTCCAGACCATGACTTCTCTGTGTCAACAACAAAACTTCTCAGACACCAATGGAGGAAACAATCCTATGTCTCCGCTCCACACTCTTCTCAGTAACTTCTCCCAAGACGAGTCTTCTCAACTGCTCAACCTCACAAGAACAAACACTGCAATGACTTCTTCCGGTTGGCCATCAAAGCGTCCTGCAATTGATTCATCGTTCCAGCACTCTACGGCCGGTAACAACAGCAACACTCAATCAGTAATGGAGCAAATGGGACAGTCACACAACACAAGCAACGTTCCTCCAAATGCTGTCTCGTTGCCTCCGTTCCCCGGTGGTAGAGAGTGCTCCATAGAGCAAGAGGGAAGCCCCTCAGACCCACATAGCCATCTTCTGTTTGGAGTTAACATAGATTCATCTTCCCTTTTGATGCCAAACGGAATGTCAAACCTTAGAAGCATTGGCATTGAAGGTGGCGACTCCACCACTCTACCTTTCACAACCTCGAACTTCAACAACGATTTCTCGGGTGGTAATCTTGCAATGACCACACCTTCTAGTTGTATAGACGAATCAGGTTTTCTACAGTCCTCAGAAAACCTCGGTTCTGAGAACCAACAATCTAATACCTTTGTGAAGGTACATTAAAGTTTGTTCTTCCCACAGTGTGTTTCTTGTTTTGCACATGTAGTGATGATCCAATGGGAATGTTCTTTGCAGGTGTACAAGTCAGGGTCTTTTGGACGATCATTAGATATAACGAAGTTTAGCAGCTACCACGAGCTGCGAAGCGAGCTTGCTCGCATGTTTGGCCTTGAAGGCCAGTTAGAAGACCCTGTAAGATCAGGCTGGCAGCTTGTATTTGTTGACCGAGAGAACGATGTTCTTCTCCTCGGCGATGACCCTTGGCCGTAAGTTACTTCCCTCATCTCCACTTGTCTCATCATCCAGTGATCTAACTTTGTGGTTGCTTTCATTGACCACAGGGAGTTTGTGAGCAGCGTGTGGTGCATCAAGATACTGTCACCACAAGAAGTGCAGCAAATGGGTAAAAGAGGCCTTGAGCTTCTCAACTCCGCTCCATCCTCCAACAACGTCGATAAGTCCCCGAACAACGGGAACTGCGATGACTTTGGGAACCGGTCGGACCCGAGGAACCTCGGTAACGGTATTGCATCCGTTGGGGGTTCATTCAACTACTAGAGAAGTAGAAAGAAAAAACCCCTTTTCTTGGTGTTCAAGTTATTAAAATTTCATCTTATAAAATTAGTATTAATCCTCAGCTTAATCACTAGTACTAGCTAAAATCTCTCTTGATTACTTATAAAAAGAGAGAGCTTTGAGTTGGCCTTTGTGGAGACAAAACTAAAACCATGTAATAGATCTTATCTCTTATGTCGTAATACTGTAATTATAAGATCTTTTTGGTCTTTTTTTTCTTATATGAATATTTTTTTTTCTGATGTCATTATCTTTACTCACCACTTCTTCAATCAATTTGATAGTGAAGTGTTGTTGTGGAGCTTTGTTAAGACTTTTGTCTGACTCAATGGCCCACGTAGAAAGTGATCTAGGTCCCAGTTCCCTTATTGGTTTTGTGTTTTAGTTTGTGTGAAACACTGAAATATTCCCACCCGCAATTTAGGGCTTTACCCTAAAATTAGATCTTGTTTTGCGTCAGCACAAACCTTTTTCTCTTGACACGTATCGATCCCTAGTTCGTACTCATAGGCTAACTTTTTTTGGTTTTAGGTCAATTAATATATGCCCTAACGTTTATATAGTTAGGAAAACGATTTGGTAATAGGTACGTAGTTGAATTGAGATTTGTAGAATGGCTAAGCTTTACTTCGTTTGCGTTTCCATGTTATGATCTTAGAATATTATAACATGAATACTTAAACGTCAATAACTTCAAATAAACACTGGAAACGTACGTTTTAATATTCAATCAAAATTGTAGTAAAATTGGAAGTGTAGTGCAAAATAACTTCTTTTTTGTTTGGTTTTAATTATTGAATGTGATTATATGGTTAGGCATCATTGGAAATTTGGAATAACTGAAGAAGTTATGATTTGGGTTGGTGTTTGATTGTCCATTAGGAGAATGTAGTGATCAATTAATGAAAGAGCATGCTTTTAAGTCAAATAAATAACAAATCTGATAAAGAGATATTTGTAAGTATATGGTTTTGATGTGTGGTGTATGAATGTGATTCACATAATATCTTTAGTGGTGTGACGATATATTCTATGTACGAATTCCGGAATGGTTGAAAATAATGTTGGGTGCATGTGGTAGGGACATATGACATAAGTTAAGGCACTTTCATGAGCCCTAATTAAATAGTGTATGGTGACCCATCATTTTGAAAGTTATCACCTCTTCTTCTCTTTTTTTGACCTATTTTTAAATTAATTTTTCTTATTCTTAAAAGTTGTTTCTTCCTCTTACAAAATCTACTATTAGTTTTATTTTTCCATAGGATGCTGTAGCCATTCATTAGGATGTAAAGAATAGATTCAAATGTAGATCTAAGAACATATAGCTTTTATCTATCTACACACAGAATCATGACATAACTATATAATATGGGTCGGTTTGAGTTCTGTTGGGCAAAAAGTCCTAACCGAACCGAACCAAACCAAACCGACCTAAACCAAACTAAAATATATGTCTAAACTATTTAGTTTAAGATTATCAACCCAAATGGTTTGCTTTGGTTCACTTTAAAACCAAACAAAACCCAAAAAACCAAAGTGTTTCTATAATTATTTAGGTTAATGAAAAGAAATTACATGAGATTTCATCATAGTGATAGAACCATTATGTATGAATCTTCATAAGGCAAATTAAAGTGATACATTCAGATGGAATTTAGTTATATAGTTTAAAAAATCTAACTGTAATATTTTTTTAATAATTTGTAATACTATAATAATCACTGTTATAAAAATTAACAATCTTATCTGGAATATGATATTTCAAAAGAAAGTTTTAAACTTAATCTTTTTGTAAATAAAATAATTATTTTTATGGAAAAAATACCATAAACAAAGTTTAGAAACCACAAGATCAAGATGAACTAATATTGTATGCATTGGTTTTGTGTCTAAAAGATTATATAATTAATTTATCAAAACTATTTAATAATTCAAAGAAAAAAGCTCATAAACTGGATCAGTGTACTTATATATATTTTGTTGACTAGGTGTAATGTATCAAAAGTTAGATTTCCAAAATTGATTGAAATTAAATTGTTCACATGTTTAAAACATGAGATAAAGCAGGACTGTAGAAAGTGATAAATCAAATCACATTGTGGTGGTCTAATAATTTTTACTAGAATAAAAATAACTTTGTTAATAATTAAAAAAACTACTTTGTTAGTTTAGACCAGGGATCAATTATTCTCCGGTGTAAAATTACTGATCCACGTATAGACACTCGGATATAAACTAATTTGGACCCTTATATAGATATGGGATACTTCATGTTAATAAAAAAATATGATAAATTAAATTTCAGAATAAGAGGTACCTTGTAGTCAAATAAAATATACTGATAAAATATAAATATAAAAAATTAAAATGAGTATAATCAAAATAAGATTTTAGCAGTATGGGTGTGAGTAGACTTTTGAGTGGATGTATATAGGGTGGACACAGATCGAATATTCCATAATTTTCAGTATTTATGATTTGTTTTATATTTTAAAGATATTAATTTTTCCAAATTTATTTTTTAGATTTCAAGAAAATTTACAAATATCTAAGAATATTTATGAATATTTTATTAACTTGCTCAATCCAATTAAATCTAGGAAAAATTATACAAGTTTATTTTAAAAAAATTATTTTATATAATATAAAATAAAAAGTACATATTAGTGAAACTATATGTTCTATAAATTTTTAAAATTAGTTAAATATTTTTATAAAACATAAAATTTAGAAAAATGTTGTTTTTTATAAAGATTTTATATTCTTTTCTTGATTTAATATTTTATAAGTAGTTTTATAAATAAAATTATATGTTAAAATAATAATTATATAAATTTTTACACTTAAAATTTAAAATCGGAACGTAGCGGATATCCGATTTTTTTTTAGTTTTTGTGATTTATTTAGTTTTAGCGGATATTGATTTTTAATATTTAATTTGTTTCGAAGACTTACGGATATTCAGATTTAATTTTCGGATTGAATCGAACAAATAACAAATCAAATCAAAATTAACGGATAAAATGTCAACCCTAGATATGTAAGTTGTTCTTGTGAGACTTTTTTTTCATTTATCTCCAGTTAAAACGACGAACAGAAAACGTCAAATGTGATATTATTGATGGTCGAAGTACTTTTTGAACAAAGTAAAATAAAGGTACTTTTTGAGTCATAAGACCACGAAAAGAAATTTTATGTACCATCCTAAGTTGTTCTTATATATGATGGGATTATGCGATGGAGAAATTATTAATAAATCAATACTGAACTTCTCTTGTTATCAAATTAATAAATGTCAAAAAAAAAAAACATGAACAGATCTGTTGGACTGTTGAGAAATGATTAGTTTTTGTGACAGGTTTAATCACTGATGGAAAACCAAAGACATAATCACAAACGTTTCAATTTTATTGTATTTAAATGATTAGGAGATTTTGGATTTGTAGACCTGCATATCTCGTTATCATCTTTAAAATCTATATAGTTAGCATCTTCCACTACACATCTTATTAGACCATGTTTATCAGCGTCTCTTAGAATGAGGTTCTTAACTTAATTTGACTTTTTTTTTAATTTTTTTTTGTTAAGAGACGGCTCTTAAAAATCTTATTTAAGAAACGTCTCATAGGTTTTCTTAGTTAAAAGTTAAGAAACGTATTTTAGAAAAAGTTAAGGACCTCTGCTAAGAGACCCCCAATGTACGTGCTCTTAGGACCTTAAAGATTTGTATCAGAGAGTTTATAATTTTAACCACTATAGTTGGTGATCCGATCTATTGTTTATTTGTTTACTATAAACAGATCTAACTATTTTGGATCATTTTAATCTGCAACACATTGAATTATGATGAATGATTCTAATCTGAAGTGTGACGGACATTTCTCAAGCCCCAATATATGATGTAATAACATTGATCTTTGAGTTAGCAAGACCAGAAATACTCATGGGCTTTCTAAAGGCCCAATTAAATCCCAAATATATCAGTGTATAGAAGGCCACTAGCCCAAATGCCGTTCGGTTTGCGTAATCCAGCCTATATAGTTTGTGTATCAGTTCTGGTTTAACTTGTTCCTTAAGGCAATGGCAAAACCTAACGTAAGACACAACCTTTCCCATTATCTTTTGAAACTTATGGAACACAAAATGCATTATATATATATATCACACAAAGGGATTCTGAGATTCCAATCCTGGTTTACTCAAGTAGAAAAAAAGGCATGACTCATGAGAGCCAACCACAACATATCTTGTAACCTGAACCTGGTATTTGGCCAGTTTCCCTGATATATTCAACTTCAGCTGCTGCCTTCTCGGCATCACGCGCCTTTCTAGCTTCTGCAGCAGCACGTTTCTCTTCTGACCTTTGCTTAGCCATTGCTATTTTCTTCACTATCTTTGCTTCAGCTTCAGCTCTCATCTGCTCCACTTTAGCCTACCAACAGAAGATTTTAACAATGCTTTTAGCAGTGACTTTGGTGTGGAATGATCAAGCAAAAGTTAACAATCTGATCCAAAAACGTCTCACATACCTCAATACGTCGCATCTCTGCTTCGAGTTTGGCTTTCTCCTGACTCTCCCAAGCTTGTATTCTGATCTCCTCACGCTTATACCTAAAGAACAACACGTTTTTAGGTCTCTTACTTTATGTTTCTTCACAGTCAAGCTAATAATGAGGTCATGAGAGAGCCAAACTTACCTTGCGTTATGTTTTGTTTTCTCTGCTTCTTCCCACGCAGCCGCTCGTTTATCAAACTCAATCCTTTGTGTCTCCTCAGCATCTACATTGTTCTTGTTGTTGTCGTTGTTCTCCTCTTCTTCTTTACTCGCCCAAGCAGCGATGTTCGTCTTCCCAAGCTTAACTCCCAGAGCTACAATCTCTCTTCTCGTCTTCGCTTTTACTTCCTCCTCAGATAGGTCTCTTCTTGTGTTCTTAGACAGGTCTCCTGACACACAAGACTCTTCTTGTTTGCCTCCTCTAGGAGTAGATGGCAGAGAAGAAGTAGGGCTGCGAAGAGGAGTCGTTGCATCAACTGGTGTGACAGATCTTGAAGGTTCTTGACTCGGTATTGGCGTCATTTCAGTCCCCATATCTCTCATACATACAGAACGAATGGTAGGACCAGCTTCACACATCAAAACACTTGTAAAAATAAGCTATATCCCCAACAATCTAACAAAAACTAGCTAAGTTTATTACCTGTTTTGTTATCATGTGATGAAGCCTTTGTAGTATCCACATGATCATTGCTCTGTGTGGACTGATCGATCAACAAGTTTCCACCATACCCTTTAGTTAGAATTGGATGTGGTGCCGTGGGAACAAAGTTAGGGAACTTCTCGAACCCATCAGCTTGTGAGGATTGGCACGGATCCATCCTAGATCTGTTATGCTCGTAGCCTGTGTTATCAGGTACAACTCTCACAGGCATACGGTTCCCTTGACCGTTCTTTCTCAACACCATGTTCTGTCTGCTCATTAACCACTTCTCAGCATCACTCCATTTGGATGGTATCTGTCTCGAAAGGTATCCTCTTGAGGTATGACTCTGAGTGGAACGGTCACCACGAACACCATGGAACTCGAAGCTTGAAGAGCTAGCGTTACTGTCATAATCAAGATTTTCATCTTCTTGAGGTCTTAGAGCCATACTCAAGTCAGCCTTTTTGAGTTGCTGGGGTCTTGGTTGATCAGTATCTCTCATGTCACCTTGATTACTGCTCTCGGTTAGGTCCAAAGCTGGCGCATTTGGTAGTTTAGCTACTTCTATATCCGTAGTTGAAGCCGCCACTACAAGGCAAACAGAACAAAAACAGAGCAAAGACAGAACCTTTAGTTCAGTGTTCTTCATGACCAAAACAGACTAGAAACAGAGTAAATACATAAACCCTAGCAAAGTAAAGACTTAAAATTTGTAACACAGAGCATGGAGATGAAACAAGAACAGAGCAAAAAAGACAAACTTTAGCCAAGAACAGGGGAAAATGACAAAACTTTAGTCAAGAACAGAGCAAAAACAGAGACTTTTAGAAAAGGATTAAAGTATCAAATTAAGACATGGAAGATGAGAGAACAAACCATGACGATCATCGTCGTCTGAGTCAGACTTGGAAGCTAGCAAGCTGTTCTTGGAGAATTCTGTGTCATCTGAAACTTGAAGACGGACAGGAGATGTTCTTGAAGAGTTATTGCTAGACCCTTCTTTCTTCTTGTTATTGTGTGGACCCATCAGCTTCATTCTCAGCTTCGTTGGCGAGATTATGCTCTTCTGCAAAATATATATAAAACCTAAACTTATTGAAAATTTTCTTGATTTCTTGAACTTGAAATTCAAATAGTTTAAAGAACATACAAATTAACTTTATTCTGATAAAAGCAAAAACTATTTCACTGAATGGAGAATAAAAAGAGTGAAAGTTTCTGAAACTTAACAGTAAAAATACAAATATACACAGCGAGATTTCAAAAAAAAAAATGTTTATTCAACAAACTCATTATAGCACTATGAATGCTAAAATCCTAATACCATAACCAGTATTTTCAGTGAAGGAAAAAAAAAAAAAGCATATAAAGAAAGAGTGAATACCAGAGAAGTGTTGTACTTTGAGAAAGAGAGAGATATGAGTTAATTAATTTACCTGCACCTTCTCTATCCTCTCATACTCCATTGCCAATGCCAAATCCTCTCTCTATCTCTCTGTCTCTTTATATGTATGAAGTTGAAGACAAGACAAGACAAGCTTTCTTCTCTCCTCTGGAGAAGAAGAGAGACAAATGGGTGTTTTCTAGCTTATTATTATAATTATAATTTTATTTTATGGAGTTTTGGGAATTTTTAGATAATGATTGAACTAAGAAAGTTTTTCTTTGTGTCTTTTTATATTATATGGAATTGTTTTTGATTTGTGTTAGAAAAAAACAAAAAGAGAACAAAAGAAGTGAAAAATAGAAGACTGTGCACGCCGGTCCACATTTTGCATTTCATCATCATACACCGTTCTGATCTTGACACGTCACCTAACTCATATTTGTGTTTTAATTTTTTAATTACAAAACATTTCTTGAGTACTTTCTTCTATTCTCATCAATAAATACATTTTTCTACCAAATTAAATAGCGAAAACGACTTCAATTATTCTTTATAAAGGAAGATTAATTTTAAAATTTACATATAATGAATATTTGATAAATTAGTATGTACATAAAATTTCATCTGAGTTAGTAAGTTTAGATGACTTTAATTTTAGGTGAATTTTCGTATCCTAATAGGTTTGTTTTCATAGTTGTTCTTAGATACAGAAACAACAAAGAGAAAAACTTGAGACACTAAGAGCATGTTCATTGAGGGTCTCTTAGCAGAGGTTCTTAATTTTTCTAAAATACGTTTCTTAACTTTTAACTAAGAAAACCTAAGAGACGTCTCTTAAATAAGAGTCTTAAGAGCCGTCTCTTAACAAAAAAAAATTTAAAAAAAAAAAAAAAAAAAAAAAAGAGTCAAATTTAGTTAAGAACCTCATTCTAAGAGACGCTGATAAACATGGTCTAAGAGCATGATTAATGGGAGTATGTCATGTAGTCTCTCATCATTTAAATAAACAATTAAATAGAAAAAAGTGATGAGAGAGGTAAAAATAGAAGAGAGAGAAGGAGAAACGATTCGTGGTTAAGAAGTGTTGGAGAGAGTATCAGAAACTCTTTTGACACTATTTGTATTATTGGTCCAGTTCTTTTTGCATTTAAAATTTAATTCACTATTTGATTATATTAATTTTATATTAAAGAGATACTTAATGAAGGTACCTTACCACTACTGATGCTCTAATAAATGCCAAAAAGAAAAATTTACTGATATCTGAAAAAGTCTATGAGTAGATTAGTAGATTAGTGAAAGTGGATTTATTATTTACATCTGTCCATCACGTCGCTAGCCATAATGAACTTAATCATTTCTTTTTCACTGTGAACTTTATTTTTGGGGGTCACTGACTCACTCACTTTGAATTCAGTAATTAAAAATGCAAAACCCCTAAAATTTTGAAAGAAGAACAACTTATTGTGTTGGCGTATTTGGTCATGAACTTTGAATGAATGAACCAGTGTTAAAAAAAACTTCCAAATTTAGAAGACGAAAAAACAACTTATTTGCATATTTGGTTCAGTGAAATAAAATTCCAAGAAACAAAAAAAGAGCCAGTAGAAAAAAAAAACTTAGCATGCCATCTAAAATGTGGTTACAGAAGTTGGGTATATGTAAGAGCATTTCAACACTCGCAAAACTCAAAATGAGAATCTAAACATAAAAATATTATCTTGGTAAATAATGAATTCTTAATTTTTAGAAAGAAAAAAAATTACAAGTTAGCATGTGTTTAATGAGGTGAAGATTATATTATGTCTTTCATATGAATATATGTTTGATTACTTAAACTTTTGCGAAAAAAAATTTAAAAACTTTTTTGAATGAAAATGCTTTTATATTCTCTGTGTACTGGAGTATTATGATAATTAATTGTAGCAGTAATAACAGTAGATACTAGTATATCTTTTATTGAGCTACTAGTAATTATGATAGTGACAAAAAAAATTCAGAGGAAGCAATTATGATCTCTTTGTGTTTTGTTTTTGGTTTATAGAAGAAACCGAAGAAGTGGCTGTGTGTAGATTCGCAGTGCAACGTAAAATGACACAAGATCAGTACTGAAACGTAAACAAATCGAACTGACACTTTCTCCACTTTAAGGCTATACGTTTCTCTGTCACTTTGACCGTTGACTCCCTCTCTTCGTTCTCATAAAATTTTATTTAAATAATACTATTACTTGTACATACATTTTCATTATGGAAGTTTTCATTTATTGGATAAGATTCCGATTATTTACGTAACCAGAATCGATATGTTCCGTTGACTACCTACTGTTTCTAGATATTAACTTAGGTTAAATATTCAATGGTATCTATAGTTTTACCATGTAAAAAGATAAATGAAATAAAATTATTTTATATAGCAACGGAAGAGGATCTGTGCCCTACCGAGCAGCAGTACAACTCATTCGCCACCTATATTGTTCGTATGATTGTAGTTAAATAAGCTGGGAATAGTAGCTATAACTTTTTATATACTGATATACGTTTATAAAAGTTCAAAACATACGAATGATATAAACAATGACGAGCGTGTCGTATTGTGAGGCTCAAGCTCAGCTAGATTCCTATAGACTAACCTTGTTTTCCTCAAAAGAAATCTATTTTAAATAATACGTTTTTTTGGAAAAGATTTAAATAATACTATTTGCTTAAGGACATGCTTTTACACAGAAAATTAGTATATGAGACTGATTACCTTTTTTCTAAATGTTTTTATTTATTTAAATGGACATGCTTTTCTCTGAAAAAAACAACATCTAATATATTAAAACAGAGTCTTATTTTTTATCTACTTATAAGTAATCTAGGTTGAATCATTACATTTTTTTAATTTCTTATTTATTCTCATACAATTAAAATTATTATTAAATATATATCATATCTAACCAATTATTTTAATATCAAAATAAGATATCTAAAAAGATATTCTTAAGTATCTTTTCGTAAGATTAGATTTTAATAATATCTTTTAATATCTTTTATTTAAATATAAATATACATTTGTTTCTAAATAATAAAGTCATTATTAATAATAACTATCTTTAAAAACGAAAAATTATTCATTATTCATTTATATAATAAAAAATTCTATAATATTTTTATATATATAATTTATATTCATAATAAATTACTACACAAAGTAATAAATATAAAGTAACTTAATTCATTAATTAACTATTTATAAATTATAAAATAACAGAATAAATTATATTTATAAATTTTACAACATACTTCAACTTATTAAAAAATAATAAAATACGATATATGAACTAATTAATCATTTTATAAGTTAATATACATATTTAAATTAAAAATAATTAATATATTTCTCATGTATGAGACGAGTATAATAACAATATTTAATTTGTATAATAATGTTGACAAAAAATATAATAATAAAATAAAGTTTTATGAATATTAAAAATTAAAAATTTGTATTATAATATATGAAACAGGTTATATAAATTAATTATCTTTTTTCATAAAATTATATTAATGTAAATTTTATTTTTATTATATATACTTGAAAACAAATGTTTTAATAAAAAGATACACATGTATAAGATTTCTAATTTTGAGTAAATAAATATTTGAATAAAATTTCATCTCCCTTTAAAAGTACGGGTCAAAATCTAACAATAAACATTAATATTTCATCAAAATCTAATAAGAAACATTAAAATGCGGGTGAAAATCTAATAAAAACATTAATATTTGATCAAAATTTAATAAGAAACATTAAAGTGCAGGTCAAAATCCATCTCACATTCATGTATCTATTTCTAATTTAGTATGTATTATCTCGAATATTGATTCATTACGCTTACAATGCGGGTCAAAATCTATCTCACATTCATGTATCTTTTTCTAATTTAGTATGTATCCTCTCGAATATTGATCCATTACGCTTACAATAAAATGATAAATTAGTTTGACTAACTTTTGTAAAATAAGAACATAACATTCATAATATATATGCACCATTCATCTAAACATTTATAAATTAGAATACTTTATATATGAAAATTTAAGTCAAATTGTATTACATAGTGACCACCCATAGGTTCAACCAGTAGTCGGGTCTCAAATTTTAGCGTATTTTTTGGATTTTATAAAAAATTTAAATAACGAGTTTAAAGAAAAAAAACAAATCGGACTCCATATAAAGTCATCAGTTAGTCAGTTTAGCCGCGAGTCTGGTTCGTGACGCGAAACACTGGATATAACGCTTCATTTGTAACATTTAAATGTAGATACATAATCAAAAATGCAAATTTATTTATTATAATTTGGTTTGTGTCCAAAATAATCTCGCGTTTTGAAAGCACGGATCAAAATCTAGTTTGAGTTTATTTGACAGTATAATACGTATAATTTTTTTGTCTGAGTTTGGGTTAGGATACTCTTACCTGCGGGGCTAATATATGTAATACTATCATTTATGTGAGTGTGCTATAGTTGATCAGTCAGATTTTAACCCACTAAACAAACTACAAATACACAGTAAAATACACATTAGAATGCATGATCGAATCCACAAGATCTAGATGCATACTTCAATTCCAAGTTTAAATCAAGATAGATGACACAGAAGTTTATTTGTAAAGAAACTAAATAATGCAATAAATAAGAAGCGATGTAAACTATAAGAGATAGAAAAGGTCTAGGCATCATGTAGTTTGCATGAAATCAAATCATGATTGCATGTATTTTTTCAGGGAATTAACGAAGAACCATTCTTGAACTCATAACAAATCTTATAATTTTTCTATTGTTGTGACTCTAATTACTATGTCTAAATAACCTAATAAACTAACTATCATTGAATTTAAGATAATCACGTATAAATAACAAGTTATGTTCACAAAGCGTCTTAACATCAATTTTCGTCGGTTAAGGACACTTTGTTCACAAGGACTACTTTTAGGCAATTAGACGAACTTTGGCTACCTCCAATCAACCTAAGATTAATGAACTAAGTGATCAATGAAGTTCATGCATGAAGAACAATCCGGATGAAAAACTCTAATGTAAATTTCCTAATTTATCAACTAATCTGATGCAAAATAAAACTTAGCCTTTACAATAGCTAAAATAGTAATTATATGTTAAAACACATCAGAGACTAATTAAAATTTAGGATAGTTTCAAGGAAAATTAAACTGGAAAATGAAAAATTTCCATTTTCTCATCCAAGATTGAATCGATTGATCTGAAACTAGATCGATCGATATGAGTTCTCGTCATCCTCTCTTCATTCATCATGTGGTTCACTCTTCAGTAAAACGAGCATAAATTTTAATCTAACCGTCAAACTGAATTCAAACCGGTAGCATTGAAAAACTAACTTAATTCTATATCTTGTGTCCGAATTTGAGCTAAATCTCTTGGTGGAATTCTTCATCTATTGCTAAACTTCTAACACATCTTCATAGTTATGCATCTCCAATTGCCTTTTTGCATTCAATTCGAACAAATCTTGTTAAACACTAAATAAAATCAAATGACTCCAAAACACATACTTTGACTTGATAAAAAACTTAAAACATATATTATAAACTAGTAAAAACACCGATACATCAATGGTGTCATTATATATAATCAACCGTTAGTGTTCTTTATAACTTTTTCCTTAACGTAATTTTTGGTTATCAAATTTGATTTTACTGTAAATAAATTTCAAATATAAGAAAATTGAAAGTCTGAAGCAAGCATTCTCCAACCAATCCTACTAACCACACTTCGTTAATTTTTCACTGCACTTCTTATTGTTGATTTTTTGAACATCATCATATCAGTAGCTTTCTTCGTTTGTTATACAAAAATTATTACAGTCAGTTATTTTGGACGGTTGCACATGGAATGCCTATTTTGTTTCTCACATGTGTTAATATTAAGTAGAAACGTACACGTAAATGCAAACATAACATTTATTTCTAATATATTCATAACTTTATAACATGTTTTGTGGTAAATTCACATGGTTCTTGCGTCTGGTTAATAATACATTTGTTAGTTACAAAAGAAAATACATTTGTTGGTTCTTGAGCCATATTGTCGAATTTTGTGATGGTCCATGTATGAATTTTAGAGACAATGATATTTGTTGGACTCTTTGAGAAAATTATTTGACCGCATTCAACATTCTTTTCTTCATTCGTTAAAAAACATATTTTCTTCTTCAAATATTGAAATGAAAATTTTGATTTGTTTTTGCCATACATATAATCAACGTTGATGTAATTGTGATGTACATAGTGGTCACTGATTTATTAATTTTCTCAGCTGAATAATAAACTATTTTTTGGTCAACAACGAAAAGATTTGTACTCACCAAAAGAATGTTAAAACCCCTGTTCAAAAAGACGGTCGCCTAGTCGCTTAGACGGCCGCTTAGGCGCTAGGCCCCACTCGTCCGCCCCGATTAATGTAAAATCCGTCTAAAAAATCAGATGTTCGATTTTAGTCCGTCTAGACCATCTAAATGACCGCCTAACCGCCTACATGACCGCCTAGCCGCCTAATTAGCCGCCTAATTTATTTATTTTTTAAAAAATATTTTCTTAATTTATTTATTTGATCTAAGATATTATAAATGCAACTTATTTGCATAATTTTGATAAAAATTATACCGTATTAAGTTTATATTTTTATATGTGTGTGATTTATGTAATTTTAAATATAAAAATTTATTAATTTATAAAAAATAAAAATTAACATGTTTTATTATACATTAAACGATATAAAATTCTGCCCCGCGTAATTTCCGCTTAATCCCCGATTTTCTCGCTAGGCGCTAGACCTGACCCAGCCGCCCGACTAGCGCCTAGCGTCTTTCATAACAGGGGTTAAAACTATAATTCCTCCGTTTCAATTTATTTATCGTTGTAGAGAAAAAAAATTATTTCAAAATAAACATCATTTTATATTTTTAATGTAGAATTTATTAACTTTATATACCATTTTATTTTTTATGGTTGAAATGTGGTTAGTTATATAGGTAATTATATTTTTTTCTAGAAAATATGTAAAATTAAATATTTTTTAATGGAAAAAATTCAAGTTTATCACTTTTATTGTACTATTTTTCATTTTTACCACCATGAAAAAAATATTTTTATAAATATCACTTTTTAAGAGGTAAATTTTTTTAAAATTAATTAGAATCCTAAATTTTATATTCTCAAACTCTACTTCACCCTATCCTCACTTCTCAACTCTAAACTTAATTCTTAGATTAATTAATCTAAGGATTATAAGTGTGTTTTTTCCTCTTTAAAAGTAAGAGTAAATTGATTAAGTTAAAATAAAAAGCGGTATAAGGAAAATAATATTTTTGATAATTTCCTTTTTTAATTTATGTGCATAAACCCAAAACGACAAATAAAGTGAAACGGAGGTAATTTATATATATATATATGTGTGGCCATGCCATATTCATAATGTGCTTTGTGGAAATGGTGCGTCAATTTGATTTTAGTGGTCGGTGTATGAGGTAAGTCAAAAAAGCCACTTGTACATTTCGTCGCCCACACTTTTTGACATTTTTCATTTCACATTGCTATTACCTATTGGCTACTACTAACTAAATCAATAAATGTGATTTTAGTTTTAAAAATATGAATATAATTTGCAAAGGTTCAAAACCATGAGTTTGACTAAACAAAGTAGAATTTAGAAATGTAGACACAAGACATATCTTCCAAGTGGGTCCATACAGCAAACTACCCAAAAAGATTTTGGCAAAAGCTTATTGAAACTTCGTTGGTACCACTATTGTCTTAGTTAATGTTATTGGTGGAACCTAGATTAGCTTTTTGTTTGTTTGTTTGTTTGTCAAGAACCTAGATTAGCCTTCTTTTTTCCTGTGTGTGTGTGTGTCAAGAACCTAGATGAGAGTCTGCAAAAGCTTATGAAAACGAAGGAAACTCAACGACGGTTGTGATATGCATTTGGTTTGCTTTCTCCCGGTCTCTCGAATGAAAATATTATGAGAGATCAAACGGTTTTGTTTCACACTGGAGACTAGACTCTTATGATCTTACCTAGTCACTGGTATTATTTCTTGAGTTTCTCTGATAATTTTGATTGATATTGTAGTAACCAAAATTTTATAAACTGGATCTTTATCAAGAGTTTTTCTCTATGTATTGTCGTTTGTTACCCTGTTAATGGAAAAACCTTAGTGTCAGAAACTAAAAGTAACTATAGTTGGACATGTATTTTGTTGTTTTGTTGATAGCTCACGATGAGAATGATTCCGTGACTAAATACGATTCTTCTTTTCCGTGACTAAATGAATTTAACCATACGAAACTAAGCCTTTTTGAGTGGTCGTTTATTATATTATTTGAGAAAGATTTTCTATAGATTTTCTATTATAAATTGACTCATGATGTAGTTATCAAAATTTCAACTCATAAAGTAGTTTAAACTTTAAAGATGAACTGCTTTTTCTTTCTTTTGTTATTATATGAACAGGTATATTATGAAAAAATGCAAAAATATAATAAAGCACGGGTTAAATCCTAAACTATAACTTCGCAAAGACACAAAGATCAAAACTTAAGATAAACAATTAAAACAAAAAAAGTTTTGTGCATGTCCGAAGAAAACCGTTTCTCATTTCTGTCTGTCTCTTTGTATATAAGGCAAAGAAGACCCACAAGCATCCTCATCTTCTGATTTAAAATACTCAGCCTAAAAAAGATTTGATGAACCAGACCAGAGGTGAAATTCAACAAATGCAATAATCTTAGTTTTCTTAAAGGAGAATGCCAAGTGATGTTTTTGTCACCTCTTCATAGGTCAATTGGGACTCTCAATCCATCATGTGCAAGTTTTACTGAAATCCCTTCCCTGACAACACCAAGCATTTCAACAAATAAATAAGCTTTACTCCACTCTTTCTGTATATAGTTTCTTCAGGTATATGGTGATGATGATGATAATGATGATGTAATTTGAGGGTTCCTAAAGTTTATACCTTTTTTGGCCATTCTTCAAGAAACTCGTTGTCCTTGTGGTGATCAAACTCATGAGTCATTCCGATTAAAACAGCCTTTTTCGGACAGAGTCTTTTGATCGTCTCTAGTGTCTATAAAAAACAAAAGTAAGCAATACATAAACCATAATAGAAAAAAAAGCACACCTTAAAATTAAGCTAACCTGTGGGAAACATAAGTGAGTGTTGTGGGATCCTGTCTGCAGTCACGATAAAATAAAGAATGTGAAAACATTAGCATATAGCAGACATTAAAAAAAGGTTCCATGCATAGATGCTCTTTGTTACCTTATATAATGAAACCAAGATAAAGAGATACAATTGGTCACCACATAATTCTGATATAACTGTATAATCCAAAGGCAATAGAGACTGAGTTATCATCATCTTTGATAATTACAATAACCCACACGTTCTAAGCAATTAGTTACACTTACCATACTCGGTGGTTGGAGGAAAGCGTGATACATCGGATATATACGCCACTCTTGATTTTTCTCCAAAAAGGAAACCGAGGGAGACATAGTCTTCTCCATGCATCACCTACAACATAAAAGATTTGAGTCTCCACATAGATCAAACAGCAAGACATGAATCACTATTTCTACAGAGGCTTTGAAAAACTTACTGGAAGTGGCGTGAATGATAAGTCTGAAGCTACAAATGGCTTATCACAATCTTCTTCGATTACTCTCCAGTCCAGCTGTGTAACCCGCCTAACTTCTTGGCCTTCTTTCAGTTTCTTCTGAACCAGATACGGGAACTTCACCGCAAGGCTACAAAAGAAACATGTAACTATTGACACTACAGCTTCAAAGTCTTAAAATTCAACGCTGAAATTTCCAAAGATCATGAAGATATAATTAGTACCTGTCCATAGCAAATTGGCTTACGAAAATTGGGGTAGAATCTATATCATTGGTAGGACTAAATGGTTGCACAGAACGTATATCATCCAAACCAAGTACTGCATCAGCATGTTCATGAGTCAAATTATCTGCAGGTCAAATCAAAATTTAAAATTTGCCTCATTTAAAAAAAGGAGATCCTTTTGCGAGGCATTCATACAATGACTTACAGAATCAACTTGAGGAATGTTGTGAAGAGTAAACCAACGAAGGACTTGTTCCCTGAAAGTCTTGCCAACGTCGATTTGAATGTATTTATGCTTGCCATCTCTTTGGCAACAATAATCAATGAGAAGTGAAGTGTTTCCCCTGCCCAATAAACAGTACAATGAAAAATACAAACCTCAAGTCTAAATAAGGAGGGATCAAAAATCAAGATGGTTCGAGTAAAAAGCGCCACACACAATTTCATATGATCTAAACTCGATCATGGATCAAAGATAGACTAATTGAATCAATGTGCCTACACAAATCAAAAGGAACATAACAAAATTGACCTTAATCTTAAGGAGATCGAATTGAGTTCAATGTCACGTCGAATCAAGCAGTTCAACCTAAGATAGCTACATTGCGATCCCCGGAGAATCTAAGATAGCTACTGCACACTCGAATGTATGTAAGGTACCTGTAATTAGGGTTCTCTCTGGAGGGATCGAGAGAGATTGAGAGCAAACATGGCAGGGAGAATCGGATTTCTGGATCAAACACATTGCGTTAGGGACCGCGCTCGAACATCCCGTTCCTAGGAATATCAGAGCCGATCCGTCGCCATCAGAGGAGCCGTTCTCACTCGGAGTCGAACCGTTCATTATTCCCGGTGGGTATAAGTATGTGTGGTTCCGTTTGAATCTGGAATATATTCCGAAGGGAGGATCTTCGAGTTCCACAGTTAAATAAATAGGTAACAGAAGACGAAGGGTGTCGAGAACGCAAAGGTTACAAATACTTTACTTTATATATATACCAACGGTTTTTTTTTATTATTTCGTTTGTCAGTGGCGTCATCTAACGGTTCTTGTTATAACTGAGAAAATTGGAGCAACTCTTTTTTTTGTTTAATTAACATGACATGAGAGCACGGGTGCGTTAGTTTGTGGGCCCACTAAAACTCTAAATACCCTCTAAACATCACTTCTTGAAGTGCTTAAATAAATACCAGCTCTTGCACTATTTGCGGGACTCACTGACACGTGGTGTCCCGCGATTAGTTCATTTTTAATTTTGTTTTTTTTTAATGTCAAAAAACCAAAATAAAAAATAAAAAATAAGCAACCCAAATGGAGTGCTATGGTTGATGATAACTAACTGTGACATTCTTTGGTTTGTTTTTTGTGAACTATATGTCATTCTTTGTTCAAATAAATTAACAAAGTTTTACCTTTTAATCAACTTTGAAAACACACAAAGTGATGTCAAGAAAAAAAATCAACTTTGAAATCACACATATTTTTTCAGAATGTTTATTTTTTTTTGGTTGAGTTCTGTATTAAAGCAATTTTAATACCATATCCAGCTGAAACATTTTCTGCATTCTTAGTACCATAATCACCTGAAAACGTATTGAAATATAAAGATTTGTGGCTAGATACTGTATGCTTTGATAAAGAAATAGAGAGAAACTAGTTCTAATGCAGCTTCACGTGTTGCATCAAAAAAGGCTTCTTTGTGACAAGCCTTTTCTTTTTCTTCTTCAAGCCTCTGAGCTGCGTTCTAAACAAGATCAAACTTCCAATACAGAGCCCTAGTTACAATAATACACAACAAATAGACAAAACAATAACCAAATTATTAGATTTACCTATTTGTGTTGCTTTTTTGTACATGGCAGTAAATGCAAAATCGGTATAAGTGCACATCTTACACACCAAGCTAATAAACTTGAAAAAAATGATGAATTACAGAAACACAACAACCCATTAATATACCAAAAACGGACTTCAAATTATAAACGTCAAATCTCTGAGCTCAAGAATCTAATACATTAAAGAAAAGATTCTAATACATCACAAAGTACAGTAGTATCCAAAGCACATACAGAAAAACATGAAGTAAAAATATTGAGATATACGTCTCTTGATGCTTTATGCCTTTCTGCATATGGCAGTAAATGCAAGCATGTATGGCTTCAAACTGGTGTGGATCTACTGATGAAGAACAGAAGAAAACAAACCATTAATATACTAAGTGCATTTGAAGTTTAGATATAGTGGGGATGATCAGAATGTCTATATGGCAAAAATTAGTTATATTTTTTTCACCTTGAACAAAATTACAAGATTGACAATTCATGTATTTCTGAAAAAATAAAATAAAAAGAGAGCTCAGGGTAAGGCAGTTTCACCTGGGAATCAGATGTATGCGAAGGACCCAACCATCGCTGAACCTTTTCTTCACAGCTCATGCACCAGCCGGGAATCGAACCCGGGTCTGTACCGTGGCAGGGTACTATTCTACCACTAGACCACTGGTGCTTCTGTTGTTACCCTTACTTCATATTTAATCAATTCAAACTCTAATGGACTCTTTAACACCGCAATGAAATTTCAAGTTCCAACTTTTAAAATCGCAATTCTTTCCGTTGCTTCTCTGTGAACAACACTGCATTGATTGAGCTTAATTTGTGAAGAATCAAATCGTTTCCGTTTTGTCTAATTGATGTTGAATTTAAGGCTTAGTCGCGTTCTTCGTCGACCATTAATCCGGTTTTCAGCTCCTCCAGTCTCTAACCGGCGAAGCTGACGGCATTCTATCTCCACATCTTCGTCGGAAACTCCTTCCTTCAACCATATCCCAGTGAGAGAAGGAGTTTCCCACCGCGAAGATGACCAATTCAGGAGAATTCACGCAATTGGGTTTCGGAAAGTCACCTCCTTCAATGTCAGTGAAGCTGAATCTCGAGAAATTCGAAACCCTAGCTTTGACGAGATAGATGAATTGAGAGAAGAAGACGATGAAGAAAGTGTCGATGATGATGATTTGGATGTTCTGGAATCTTTTGGGAAGATCCCACAATCGAGACAAGACGTTAACAGTAGATTCGATGTCGAAGAAGATGAGTCCAGGCACCCCTTGGTGAGAGAGACAAACCGTTGATTGGTCTCAGATCATCTTGGAACCCGAAGCACGAAGGCGAAATGAGGAATCTTCTAAGGAGCCTTAAACCATCGCAAGTCTGCGCTATCTTACGCTCACAAGACGATGAGCGTGTTGCTCTTAAGTTCTTCTACTGGGCGGATCGTCAATGGCGGTATCGCCATCACCCTCTTGTGTATTACTCCATGCTTGAGGTTCTTAGCAAGACTAAACTGTGTCAAGGTGCAAGAAGAGTTCTTGTTCTGATGAAACGTAGAGGTATTACATCGAACACCTAAAGCGTTTTCGCTTGTGATGGTGTCGTATAGTAGAGCAGGTCAGCTTAGAGACGCTTTGAAGGTGTTGACTCTTATGCAGAGAGCTGGTGTTGAGCCTGACTTGTTGATTTGCAACACTGCGGTTGATGTTTTCGTGAGAGCGAATAGGTTGGAGAAAGCTTTACGGTTATGGAACGTATGCAGGTTATTGGTATAGTGCCAGATGTAGTGACTTATAATTGTTTGATTAGAGGGTATTGTGACTTGCGTCGAGTTGAGGAAGCTGTTGAGATACTAGAGGAAATGCCTAGTAAAGGATGTGTGCCGGATAAAGTTAGTTACTATACCATAATGGGCTTCCTTTGCAAAGAGAAGCGGATCGTGGAAGTGAGAAACTTGTTGGAGAAAATGGGGAAAGAGCATGGTTTGGTACCAGATCAAGTTACTTATAATAATCTTATTCATATGCTCACAAAGCATGGTCATGCAGATGAGGCTCTTTTGTTTCTGAAGGAGGCTGAGGGAAAAGGCTTTCGGATTGATAAGGTGTGTTATAGTGCTATAGTTCATGGACTGTGCAAAGAAGGAAGAATGTCTGAGGCAAAAGATCTCATTAACGAAATGCTGTCAAAGGGACACTGCCCTCCTGATGTAGTAACATATACCACAGTTGTCAATGGCTTCTGTCGTTTGGGTGAGGTGGACAAAGCCAAAAAGCTACTTCAGGTTATGCACACACATGGATACAAACCAAATACTGTGTCATACACAGCTCTGTTAAATGGGATGTGCAGAACGGGAAATCGTTAGAGGCAAGAAAAATGATGAACATGAGTGAAGAGCAATGGTGGACTCCAAACTCTATTACCTATAGTGTACTTATGGCATGGGTTTCGTAGGGAAGGGAAGTTGTCTGAGGCATGTGATGTGGTAAGAGAGAATGGTGCTAAAAGGTTTTTTCCAGGCCCGTTGAAATTAACTTACTGCTCCAGAGTCTTTGCCGGGATGGGAGAACACACGAAGCCAGAAAATTCATGGAGGAGTGTCTGAACAAGGGGTGTGCTATTAATGTCGTGAATTTCACTACAGTGATTCATGGTTTTTGTCAGAACGATGAGATAGACGCTGCTCTCCTCACTGCTTTGATGACATGTACCTGATCAACAAACACGCAGATGTCTTCACATATACCACTTTAGTTGATGCATTGGGAAAACAAGGTAGAAATAGAAGAAGCAACAAGAACTTATGAAGAAGATGCCTTCCATAAAGGCATAGACGCCTACCCCTGTCACCTACAGGACTGTCATCCATCGATACTGCCAAATGGGAAAGGTTGATGATCTCGTGGCTATACTGGAGAAGATGCTGCTGCGGCAGAAATGCAGGACAGTTTATAATCAAGTCATTGAGAAGCTTTGTGGTTTAGGAAAGGCTCGAGGAGGCAGACAAAATTTTGGGTAAAGTTCTGAGGACAGCTCGACATCTGATGCTAAGACATGTTATGTACTTATGGAAGGGTATCTTAGGAAAGGTGTACCTCTATCAGCATATAAAGTGGCTTGTCGGATGTTTAGCCGCGATCTGATACCGATGTTAAGATGTGTGAGAAGCTTAGCAAGAGACTGGTTCTGGAAGGTAAAGTCGAGGAGGCAGATCAGCTAATGTTACGTTTGGTTGAGCGTGGTCGTATTTCACCCTGCCCTCAAAACCGTCTATGGTATCATAAACATCTGTTTGGGATTTACTTTCATTATTGTAACCACAAACTTCTTGGTGGACTGTTTGAGGGCTCAAGCGAAGAGATCTTGATGGAAATATAACTACATGCTGATGTATTTCGTCGCTGGTTAGTCACGACTTCCAGATCCCAAGCCAAGCAACTAGCCTCTCCACTTTCTTGGTTGATGCTCTGGCATGAGGAAACCAGATTTAGCAATAAAAGTTATTCTTGGTCAATGCAGTTTTAACTTTAGTTAAGGTCACTGATTTTTCTCTGTGTTTGCATTTGTGTTCTCATGTTATAATAATTAGAACATTATAATATGGGATACGCAAACGAAAATGCAAAGAAAAAAGTGTGGCCTAAAACATGTTCTCTCTGGTTTGTACGCTACTTGATAGCAAGAATAGAGAGCTGCTCACACTGAACAGCTCATAAAATGCAAAGTATACCTCTATTTATTGATCACTTCGATTATTCTTAGTAGTGATTTCATTACTGACTATGTTATTTTGCTGGTAACACTGAGAGTTTCTGTACATTTAATATGCTCACTCTCTCTGAAGGTATATGCAAGTTATAACATCATTAGACCCTTTTTATGACCTTTCATCGAAAGAATCTATGAATTGATTAGAAGATCCGTGATTCCGTTCATTTGGCTAGAATCCATTACTTGAACGAAACTAGATCTACCTGTTATTGTTATATTATGAATTCTAAAGTGCCAAGGTTTAAGATAAAAACGGAAATATGATTTTTAACTGAATACCATCCGTTAACCAGTTTCAATCCAATTCTGACTGGTAATAGATACCAAGACTATGTAATCCTGATGTCGGAGAGATGGCCTAGTGGTTGAAGGCGTAACATTGAAACTGTTATGTAGACTTTTGTTTAAAGGTCAAATCTTTTGCGACAGACGGATTCAATGGCTAGACACAGAATAGATAAAATAAAATCTGAGGCTTCTTTCTTGATGGGGGTATATCCTCTTACACATCGCTACATCACAGGTATGCATTATTTTCTGTTTTTTTTTTTTTTGTATACTGAAGTTGTTTTGATTGCTTGTTGCATTAGAGCTCTGTTATTTGTATATTTTTTATTATTATTTTTTGGTTATTTTGGTTTGGTGTGAACCTAGTGATGTTGGAGCTACATCATTTTCGTGATAATGCTTGTCTCTTGACTGTTGCTGGGGAAAGGGAAGGTAAAGAGATGGCACTTCCTGAACTACTGCTTTTATTGTAGATTGTTATAGTCTGCAACAAAAGATTATGTGTGCTCTGCTTGTCCACTTAAAGTATTATACTGTTGCCTTTTATTGAAACTTACTAAGCTATATCCATTTCGGCAAGTTGCTGTTTGTTTCTCCATGTGAAGGCAGAGAGAACCCTTATGCAACTCGTTTTTTTTACTCTGCGTTCGTTCTCTGTTACCACATACATCCAAACACACTCGTAATAAAAAGAAAGTTTTACTTTCATTAATCTCTTGTGAAAAAACAGTGTATTGTTTTCTTGGTGATGTGATTTGCTGTTTTGTTGGTAGTGCTTAAATGGTATGTCCCGGATTATTACTGTTGGTGTCTTTACGTGGAAGACTTGTGTGGTGGATTCTACCTTGGATTTATGATGCTGGACTTGGTCGTAAACAGTATTTGTGCTTGTGCAGGAAAGAGACTACTTGTGGTGCCGACAAAGCAAGAACTGTATCTACTAAAAATCTTTGGTTATTGACAATGTACTGTAAATGCTGTGTATTTGGTGATTAATTTAAACTCGTGAAATGTTTTTGACTTCTTATGGGTGTACCTGTCAGAGTGGGACTAATTACGCGTCGTCTAGAGCCTTTATGCAGAAGAAAGCGTGACTGTAACCCAAATGTGTCTCTACATATAGGAAGCTTAAAGGCATAGAAGTGAGTGATGCTTGCTTTTTTTTGTTTGCATTTAGATCTCTCGCTATTGTATCTATGTTGATTTTGGGTTGGTGTATGTACTGACGCGTAAGCACGCGTAGAATTTAATCGTATAACCACATACATTTTTGTGCTATAAATCATGACAAAAACTTCGTGTGAACCTGCTGATGTTGAATGTACTTATCTCGGAATAGTGTCTACATGGCTGCATCTTTGGCTGATTTTAATAGTAAGCCAAATTTGGAAACTGTTGCTGAGAGAGAGGTAAAAGTAAAGTGGGCACACCTTCCTCAACTACTGCTTTTGTCATAAGTGTTTTAATATTCTGCAAATAAAAGATCATGTCAAGTATAATGGTTTTCAACTGTTGCCTTCTATTGGAACTTAGTAACGTACTGAGCCTGTTATTCTATGTGTTGAGGCTAGGAGAATACTTGTGACGCTCGCCTTCTTACGTTGCATTCTCGATTACCATGCATATATTTAGCCCATACACCTTCATGCCAAAAATGTGTTAATCTTTTTTTTGGAAAAACATGTTGGTGATGTGATTTGTTGTTTGTTTGTAATGCTTAAATGGTATCTACCCGGTTTATGAAAGCGATATATATGTTTATTTGTCGTTTAGTGGATAACTTCTCTACAGGATTCTAAGCTTCATGAGGCTAAGGCATCATTAGTGGTGAAAGAGTCCACTATATCTTAAACATACTAAAATGATATTTACTATATAATTTTATTTTAAATAAGTGAATTATTAAACAATTATCATGTGGCAATGAAATCTCTCAAACATTGTGCAAAGTTTCCCCTATTGAGAGATTCTTATCTCTTTCGTTCTTTTTTCTTTTTTATTGCTAGAAACTCTTTTAAAAATTTCTATAAAACCTCTTGCCTAACAGGTTAGTTGTGGATGCCGACAGAGTGAGAACTACTCAGTCTGTTTACGTTACTGTCCAATGTACATTGTTCTGTGGTTAGTTGGCTTACAATTACAACTTACAGCAAAAAATAGTTTGTAGAAACTCTAGGCTTTGATTGAACCATCATCCAGTAAGTTCTTTCTCATTTTATGGATTGAGAAATACCCCAAAGAGTTAAGCTTTGGCAAACGGGTTAATTTGAAAGGACTAACCTTTATGGCTTAACAAGGAAAATTAAAACGTTTAGCCTTGGAGCCTAAATCGAACAAGATACCTTTTGCTTAGTTTATTCATAAACAACCTTGTTGAACTCCTTCTTTACTTCCCTAAAGAATCATGCAGCCGAGTCACCGCTGCTAACCATGCCATTTGACTTCTGTTGAAACATTAAATATTTATGGTGTTTTGCATCTCATCTTATGGTTATTTATTGGCATCACTGAAGTTACTCTGCAACAAAACACTAAAAATCATGTAGGTTGTATCCTTTAGCAAATCAAAATATCTCCCTATTTTTTTTCCACCCATCTCTGGCAAAGGCAAATACTGCATGTGTTTTTTTGTGTGATTTAGGTTAAGTTTAAATGTACACTGTTTTTTGTCGCTTATGGTGGTTACAATCACCTACCTCGTTGGCTTATTACTTTCTCATGGGATGTACTACGCGTCTTCAAGAGAAAACACATTGGTTTTGGGCCATACATTCTTTGTGCTTGACCTAAACTGTGTCTTTGAGGAATTTTGTGTTTGGTATATCGAAGGCATCTAACGCTTTTGTTTGCTGAATATTTAATTTATATTTATACAATGCTCTTTTTTGCGAGAGTCGAAGCTTAATTACTTTGCGAGTTGGACATATTAATGCGTTTGTCAAGAAAAATTACTTTGGTTATGGCAATCCATTTTTGTGCTTGACCTAGAATTTTGTCTTTGAAGATGTGTGTTGCGTATGTCATTAGTGTAGCTACTTGGTAGGCTTCAAGCAAATAGTGTTTAACGAATATAAACTGTGCTTCATGTGCTCGACATGATACAACTAGGGTCTACAACTAGGGTCTGCAATCGAGCAAGTCCAACGTAGTATCTTCAATTTTTCTTTAAAAAAGCATGTGTGAGAAGAAACATGAGTTCTCAATCGAGCAAGTCCAAACAGTAGTATCTTCAGTTATTTGTTGGCTTAAGTATTTTTAAAAAAAATATTATATCATTAAACTATTACATTTTTAATTTTTCTTAAAAATTTACACGTCTCTTTCCGTTAAGGTTGCCTTTATAGAGTGAGAAAATGCGATCTTACATTTTGGCGAAAAACACATAATTTTCGGTTTGCGCAGAGAAAAACGTGATTTCCGTTTGCGCTGGAAAATATGATTTTTTTTGTTTTAATGAAAAATGCTATTTTTTTGTTTTGGTTAGAAAATTATTTTTCAGTTTTAGTGCGAAAATGCGCATTTTCAGCTTTAGTAAATTTTGATGTTAGTTTTCGTGAGAAAATCTTATTTTATAGTTTTTGG